>MU130002.1:163378-190843 GCA_015039465.1 Phlegmacium glaucopus | reverse complement strand
CCAAGCGGCAAAAGCACAAAAAGCAGCTGGAGGAGCCGCTCTGCCAACAACCCTCACAGCAGTAACATCAAAGTTTCAAGGGTTCAATATGGAAACGTACAAGCTCCATGCATATCCTGACTATGCAGCATCGATTCGAGCGCATGGCGTTACTGAGAACACAAGCTCCAAAAATGTACGTGATGGGTCGTTTATCTGAGATATAAATTTATCTAAGATGTGTACAGGGAGAAGGCGAACACAAAAGGTCTAAACAATTCTATCCTCGGGTCTGCAAGGGAGACCATGTTCGCGGAATTGCACGACATGTTTATAGGGAACGGACACTGTTCCAAGCAAAACAGGCATTGAAAAAAATAAAATTAAGACCTAACGAGAAGACAAATACACTCAATATCCCCCTCGAAGAAGAAGAGGTCCTCAGTCCCACACCACCTGAGCACCATCACCATATCTCGAAAGATGTTCGTCACAAGGTCGATGTGTTGAAATGGTTGGCTGATAATCGGATTGATCCTGCTCTCAAGGTAGGCAGATCATTGCTTCATGATTCAGGAAACTCAGACAATATCCTAGAATTTTCTACCTCTTCTTAAAGATCATCTATTGAGCCGTTTAGTCGAGGGAGAGGAGGGTGATGGCCCATTTACAAATAATGATCGCTTATCAGTCAAACTGATCAACAACCGAATGTACCGACACAAAGTTTTACGGGTAAATTACACCACATATGATGCTCGACGTGCCCAAGACTCTCTCAACCCACGCACTCATGGCGATGTCATGGTCCTATCCCGTGATGATGCACACCCTTATTGGTATGCACGAATAGTTGGTATTTTTCATGCAATGGTCATGCACACCGGTCCAAAATCAACATCTCGAGAGTTGAAAAAGATGGATTTCTTATTTGTTCGGTGGTTTAGCCTTGATAAGAATGAGATCGGAGGATGGAAAACCAGGAAACTTCACCTGATCAGCTTTGTGCCAGATGCTGGGGCGTTTGGTTTCGTTGATCCTGCTGACATCATTCGTGCTGTTCACCTTATCCCTCGCTTTTCGGAAGGTCGCACGAAGGAACTTTTGGGCCCTTCCTTTGCTCGGTCAGTTCTTGAGAATGATGAAGATTGGGTTCAGTATTATGTTAACATGTAAGCCAATGATCATTTCATTTCTTTTTCCCACTGAATTCCCAGATGCAGGTTTGTTGATCGTGACATGATCATGCGTTTCCGTGGAGGTGGTGTCGGACACTTATCCACGCGAGCTGCGACAGACATTTTCAAGAATGACCGAGATAGCCTGGATAAAAAGTCACAGCAATCACGAAAAGAACCGAACATGGAAGAAGATGGTGAGGATGAGATGGATACAGCGGATTCGGGTGGAGAGAGCGAGAGAGAGGAGGTTGATGAAGAAGGCCAGGTGTCTGAGTCGGAGCTGTTTGACTATGGTTATCAGCTGGAAAGTGAATCAGAGGAGGAGGAAGAGGAAGAGGAAGAGAGAGAGGCCGGCGAAGAGGATGATACAACCATAGACGAGTTGGGGACACTTGGCTACGCAGATTATTAGCTCCATAAATATGCATGTATCCTTGGGCAGAAATTTTAGCTGACTTGTACCTGAATCAACAGGATTTCAACTGGTTTATAAGTCTACAACTGTAATTCCCTATGTCTTACATACAGCTGCCGGAACAGCCGCCCAAATTCATGGTTTTGGCAGGATGCTATGAGTTTACATGTCCAATGAAATTGTTGCCGCTCCATTACATTGGGTCTACTAGTTGTGTAATAGCTTGTATATTCATGAAATTTTTGGCCATTAATTACATTTGGTCTACTAGTCTTCTAATAGTTTGTATATGTCATGAAAGTTTTGGCCATTGATTAGATTCCGTCTACTAGTCTTCTAATACTTTGTATATGTCATGAAAGTTTGGCGACTCAACTACATTTGGACTACTTTTCTTGTAATAGCTTGTATATGCCCCAAATTTATTGCCACCTATTTGCATTCTGTTGGCGTGTCATTTATTCTATTACATCTTACTATAATTATCTTATGTCTTTGTAGACTGGTCACTTTTTTGGCGCTGTGCTTACATTCCCTTGTATGTATGCACCAGAATTTCGGGTCCATTATACGGTCTACATTGGCTTATATGTAACGTGATCTTTTGCTGATGGAACAAACCAGGTAACAGGGCACTTTAAATACAATTATATTAATTATGTAAGGGCATTCACATTGTCAAATATTTCAAAATATAATTGTCTAGAATAAGATGAGAACAAGGTGTTTCCACAAAACAGAACCAGATCCTAAAAGCTAGGATTGTCAGCTTTCTAAATCAAAATACATTGCCAAAAGTACTATGGGCTACTGCAAGAGCCCCCAGACCAAACCAGTGGGATAGTCACATTGCTTCCATCCACTACAAAAGCTTCTGCCACCCTTTGCACAAATTGCTTAGTACCAGCTGGGAAATAAAGAGGTACTTCATTAAGCTTAGGGGATGGGCCAGTCTGACCAATAAATGATGATGCTGGCTCACTGGTGGAATTCTGACTGACCTTAAGCAAAGTTGATGGAACCTCAAGCTTGTCAGGATCACCGCAATGACTGGTACCAATATAAACAGTCCCAAACAAAGTCAAGCTTGGCTGGAGTATGTCAAATGCTGAATCAACCAAATGAAAATGTTGATTGGGATGAGCAGGGTTCAAGAACTGTCCAACCTCATGATGAGGAAGCCTGTTAGGGCAACTGCAGTACTGACTTAGTCAGACTAGCAGGGGATCCAAAGTTAATAATATTATAAGTAAACATGTTACATCAACTTACCTAGCAGGGGATCCAAAGAGGAAAGGATAAGGATCCCTGCTAGGATGGTGGGGTATTTAAGTACTAATATGGACATAACAAAGATATGTAAATAAATAAAGAAATGGTGCGATAATAAAGATGATCTCACTCCTGAACCTGATCTCACTCCCAAACATCTACAATCCACCTCATCGGTGAACTTGACTGCTTGTCCAAACTGATCGGCCCTGACTCTTCACACTCCTGATCGGGCCCGACCCGAACCAAACTTAGTATGTTATTTTATTTTATTATTTTCATATGACACCACTTCTATTATTTTATTCTTGTACCATTTATTTATTTATTTTCATATATCTGTTATGTCCATATCTGTACTTAAATAACTCCTCACCTTAGCAGGGATCCCTATCTTTTCCTTTTAGGATCCCCTGCTAGGTGAGTTAGTCACATAGTCATGTTTATAATATATTAATTTAGGATCACCTGCTAGCTTGACTAAGTCGGCATCACAGTTGCCTTAACACCACCAGCCCTTGGGGGTTCACATATTATTGGTGGTATTTTGCGTGGAAAGGCATATGGAAATGTTTCTAGCCATGCAGATTATCCAAGAGTTCATCCTGGTAACATTCCCTTTGGCAATGCCCAGGTGGACTACAAAATATTTGCATATTTGGTCTATGATAATCCAGTGAAGGTTAATGTGACTGTGGATCCCTTGCTTCATCCCAACACTATGTTCCGTATCTCTACTCTTGAGTCTGTGGTTGTTTTGAAGAAAGTTGCTAATTGTCTTGGGAGTGTCATAAGTAAGGCTAAACATTTATTACTATTATTTTACTAATTATTTTAAAGCTGCTCATGTTTTTGTGCAGTCAAATTTGTCTGGTCTTTGGCAGTGAAACTTACTTGGTCGCTATGAACATGTTCTACAGGACAATGAAGATCTTGAATACAATGAAAATAATGAATGCCATGTTTTATTTGTAAGTATTATTGCTATTATCAATTTCTTAATTTATTATTCTATTTGAAGTGTCTTCCACAAACTCCCTCCTTTGGCTTAGGTTCATACTCTCCTGGATCCTCATATCCTTCTTCAACCCACTTATCTGAATCTCATTCCTGTGCTGACACCTCTATCTCATTATCTGGCCCTAAACACACCCGGGTAGATGAAGAAGTGCTCCATAAACTTAAAGCAGCTGGGTTGACAATTAATCATTCTCTCTGCTATGATATGAACCCTACTCTCCAGGTTATGTATCAGCGCTACATTCACATACATGAGATCCAGGCCAAGATCTCTGATATGGTTAGTGAAAGAGTATGGCCAAGAGAGCTTGGAAAGTCCCTGAATAAAACAGATATCATTAGGCTTTTTGTAGCCAAAACCACATGGTACAATTCTTATGCCAAATTTGTTTCCAGTTGCAGAAGGATGTGAGGATATGAGGGCTTGGTTGGAAGGAAATGGTGTTAAATCAGATCTTGAGGTTTGGGGGGTTGTCAAATCAAAATATACAGTTGGGGACTTGGCAGAGTGGGTGAAAGGGTTGAAAGGCAAAAAGAAACCTGCGGTGAAGAAGAGTATGAAGGGGAAGGAGAAGGAGAAGGAGAAGGAGAAGGAGAAGGAGAAGGAGAAGGAGAAGGAGAAGGAGAAGGAGAAGGAGAAGGAGAAGGAGAAGGAGAAGGAGAAGGAGAAGGAAACAGTTTCAAAGGAGGAAAAAAAGAGTCACAAGAAGAAGCCTGTTGCTAGTACTAGTGGGTAGGTAGATTATAACTTGGTATTTTTACAGCTGTTTACAAATTTCCTTCTATTTTCAGAGGCTTCCTGCTGCTTCTGGTACATCATGCAATTTATACATTTTTTCACCTGTTCACAATTCTGCAAACACTTAGGGTCTGTTCAGTATGCATAAGTCAGTTGCATTATAGCTTATTGATGGCAGCTGATGGCATCAGGTTGTTCTGGTTTGCCAAACCTTACCACACATACCTAGTCCATCTCAAATATTTTAATTTGTAGTATCAAATAAATAAATACACATTATAAAAATATTTGAGTGACTAGATCCCCCTCCCCCCAAATCTGGTGGGTCTCCTGAAAATACTGAGAAAGACATGTAGCTATTTTTAAGATACTTCCGAATGGGATCCATGGATTGCTTAGCATTTGCAGGACTTACTGGCTTTTGGGGATATTTTCATAATGTTTATTTATTTATTTGATACTACAAATTAAAATATTTGAGGTGGACTAATTAGGTATGTGTGGTAAGGTTTGGAAAACCAGAACAACCCAATGCCATCAGCTGCCATCAATATGCTATAATAATACAACTGACTTATGCATACCGAACAGACCCTTAGCCCTCTCATGGTGCTAATGTTTCTTTGTCCTGGTGTAAATGCTGTGAAAAATGAACATGCATTTCCGGATATCACATTTAAAGTGTTTAACAATTTTGTTGAACACAATTTCAGCTCAAAAATAACACTCTCAACTGTTTTAATGCTGCTGTTTACCATAACAGAGAATGTAGATCTGTTAAATTTGCATCAATGGCAGCAAAATCCCCAACTTGCAGATGAAAAATGGGTGGATTTAAGCTCATTGATAAAGTCTCTTGCTTGTGAAGTTCAAAAGCAGACCACAGAACCTAAATTGAAGACTTTGTTCAAAAAGTCAGACAATCACAGGTTAATTCCTAATAATCAAATTATAACCAAGCTTGGAACAAGGTTAAATATATTGGGTCCAAATTCCTTTGGGAGTGATGGAAAACTAGTTCAGAAACTCCTGCCAATTTCAAAAAAAGATATTTAGCCAATTTTGATAATTTGCCCAGTATCAAGTGTTTTTTCTGATATAAACTGTTGAGGATGTGCCATTTTGAAACAATCAGATCCCAATCAACTTGCCCACACAAGTCTTAACAAAGGTTCTGAAATTGTCACAGATGTTATTGTCCTGAGTGGAATGTGTTCTCACTGCAAAACTCATTATTTTTCTGATCATGAGAACTATCCACAAGTGGGGCCAATCAGGAGTCAGGAGTTGGGCTCAAAATCAGGTGTCCCCTAACAGGTGGACTTGCATCTATTTCCATATTGACATCTATAGCAAGCAAGTCAATAAAATAAATAAAAAACAAAGACAAAATTTACCCTGACTAGGAAGAGAGGCTTGAGGAGCAACTAAAACATGTAAAATACAATAGAAATAGAAAATAGAAATAAATTATTACCTGACATGGCTTCATTGTTGCCCTTGGAGGTGGGGGCATGTTCAGACTGGTCACGGAATTGCTTGTGGGCAGTGCAGTTGCCAGCATCATCGTTACTGTCATAGTTGTTGCTGCTGATGTGCTCGGGGGATGGCTCAAGGGCAGTGGTGTCATTGCTGCACTTACTGGCATTCCTTTTGTCATGGTATAAATTGTTGTTTGTGTTGTTATAAAACACCAACCAGAGGGAACTGGACCAGAGTTTAGGTCAGAATATCCCCCTGTGTTCGTTTTAGGGAAGGTATAACCAGAGACTAGTAAGCACACTTGGTTAGAAGAGAGTAGAGGATGAATATGAAAGAGTCTTTGGTGAGACTATAGTGGTTGACAGTAGGGGACAGTGACAGATAAAAGGCTGAAAAAGCGAAGGGAGTAGAGGATGAGGATGAGGATGATGAAGTCTTTGGCAAGACTATAGCAGTAGACAGTATGGATTGACAATAAAGGGATAAAAAAGCGAACTTGAGGGAGGAATTCACTGGAATTCCATTGAGATGATGACTGTTGGGGACTAAGAATGAATTGGAGGGAACTGGGGGAAACTACCTATCCTGGTACAAAAGAGCAGTATTTGTACCCTAAGGATGAGACTATGTAGAACAATAACAAGGAAAGAAGTATGTGCTGTCAAAGGGAGAATGATGAAGAGAGGACAGCTGTGAGAAGAAAAGAACAATGGAAAAGAAGAAGGAACCATAAAAAAATATGTAAAGTGTCAAAGTGCAAGAGAGAAGAAGAGAAGGCAGTCCAATAGCAAAAATATATCAACTCCATAGCCGTGTGGTCATGTCAAAATATGAAAGGTCCTGAGTCAACACTTGAAAGGCACAGCCTTGTTCCTGAGAAAATACTACTTGCCCATGATCCCATGTTGCACAGCCTTGATAACACTTGACACACTGCGAGAATAATCCTCTGCTGCTGATTCATCTGCAACTCCTGCTTAGTTGTGATGCTCCTGGACTTCCTAAATTGTCATAAAGAGGATAGGAAGGCTTCAGGTACCATGTGAATGTTGGTTTTGGCAGTGAAGGATAAGATAAGAGGTAGATAATTGAGGATAGGGGACTGAGTGAGATCCAGGAGCAAGGTATGGCAAGATAGATAGCTGAAGGGAAGACTTGTGGGTCCATAGCCACAACAACAATGACAAAGCCTTTTACATAATAGGAGATGTAGCTGATGCGTCCATAAAGGGGCCGTTCTTGAAATGATAGGCCAAAGATATGATCAAATGCGAGCTGATGACCAATGCAAATAGTAGATTGATCACTTTGTTGAATAGCTAACCAAGGAACAAACAGATGGTAGATGTTTAGGAGCATGTCAATAGTGTAAATGATAGACAGCATAGTGTGAGACATTGAGAATATGATGAGCGATGAGGATGATAATATTGAACAAATGATTTGTTGACCAGGAACACGATTCAGGGCTGCTTCCAAAATAGGTAAGTGAATTCAAAGTCTGCTTATTTTCATGATGGCAACTTTTAAGCTTTCTTCTCACGCTACCAATCAGTATTGGTGCACAATAATGGACATGCTCAGGGGATGGCTGGTGGGCAGCGATGTTGTTGCTGTACTTATCGGCATCCTCATTGTCATGGACACGCTTGGGGGATGGCTGGTAGGCAGCAGCATCATCATTGTCATTGTCAACTTGTCACTCATGGGTGGTTGGAATGGTTTGTGGGAGGGGCATATGCAAGGCTGTGGGGTCTCAAACCTGTTCTGGGGGTGCAACAGGTATGGTGCTGTTGATCAGCTTTTGCTTGGCCTTGCTGGGGTCAGTGGACGATGTAAAGGAGAAGGGGGGGAATGGATGTACAGGGTGGGTTTTATGGAAGGTCCTAGTGGCTGGGCTGCATCCTCTGCAGCCTTCATAGTGCTTGTTTTCCTGCAATCAGGGGGAAAGGAATCTATGTACTGTTGTTTTTTGACTCTCTTTTTCTTGCTCTGCCTGGCAGGTCCTACCTGTTCTATTGCTGAGTTGTCCTGTACCTCCTCATTGGGGTCTGGTTGACTTCTTTTTCTCTGGCACTTATTTGTTTGCTTGTCAGCATTTGAAGGGTCACATTTGTGGCTAGATCTGGTGCATATGCGGTTAGTCATGGTGGCAGTATTGGAACGAGTGCGGGGAGGCATGGATGGGTTGACACAGATGGTGGTAGCAATGATGGGAGATGCTAGCAGTGGTGAGGATGAGGGTGAGGGTGATGGTGGTGACAATGGTGATGGTGGTGATGGTGACGAAGAAAGGACACAATGGAAGGAGCATGTCACGAGCCTTGGGCTGTGACAGGTTAATTAGATATTTATTTTTTATGTAGCAAAGCTGGTGTGGCTCAGTGGGCTGAAGCACTGCATATGTAATATTACTGAGGGTTCAGGGTTCAATCCATGCAGAGTGCAAATTTATTTCTATGGATCTAGTCCATGGAATCCATATGGAATCTTAGTATGGAGTCCATATGGAATTTTAGGATGGAATCCATCATGGATATACCTTAATCCATGTGGAATGATAATGGACTCCCTATGGAATGATGATAGACTCCCTATAGAATAGACACACCTTGATCCATATGGAATTCATATGGAATCCACATGGAATGATGATGGACTCCATATGGAATATGACCATTCCATGGCCATTCCATATGAAATCCATGGTGCCTATGGAATAAGAAAATGGCTTGGCCTCAGGCAAAAGTCATTCCATATGGATTCCACATGGATTAACCCAGAGAAGGTAAAGACCTCCAAGTGATTTGGATCTGTTGGTCTGAGAATTGGTCTGGACAGAGCCAAATATATAATTGGCATGAGTGAAGGAATGCCATTCCTTTGGAACATTCTCCATCAAACTCAATAGGTAATGTGGGTAAAGCCAAACGGGATCTGGACAAGTTTCCAGATTGTGAAGGTTTTTTTTGCGTTTTTTTATTTTATTTTTGGGTGTAGTTTGCTTGGTCAGAGTCAGGAGTGTTTGGGCGAGTAGTTCAGTAATTTGTTGAATCTGACCTTGCAACCTAGTGATGCTCTGTTCTATGGTGACTGCACATTCATCATCCATAGTTGACAGGAATGAATCACTTGGGATGAGTGTTCAGAAATTGGGGAGGAGGGAGCCAGAGTCAGACTGTTGGAGAGTGCACAAAAGTCGGATTGGCCTGAGTCAAGGGCTGAGAATCAGACTATGGTGCACTTATCTGATCAGGATCGGTCCTCTTGGGAGATCCTTTCCTAATGTTAGGGCAACTGCAGTACTGACCTAGTCAGACTAGCAGGGGATCCAAAGTTAATAATATTATAAGTAAACATGTTATATCAACTCACCTAGCAGGGGATCCAAAGAGGAAAGGATAAGGATCCCTGCTAGGATGGTGGAGTATTTAAGTACTAATATGGTTAATGGAGATATGTAAATAAATAAAGAAATGGTACAATAATAAAGATAATAAAAATGGTGTCATGTAAAGATAAAATAAAATAATAAAATAAGAAGTTGAATCGAGATCAGAAGTTAGGCTGATTGAGATTTGGGAGTTAATCAGTTTTGTTGGTGAGGTGGAATGTACCAAGCCACAGCTGGGTGTAGGTTCAGGAATGGAATCAGGAATTGGTTCAGGATCAGGACTGAGGCGGGGTTCGGGCCCATTCAGGAGTTGGTAGTTTGGTCAAAAATCGGGTGTCCCCTAACATTTCCCTGAGCCAACATTCATGAAATCCTCACCCTGCACCTGCTCCATCAGCCTATCAAAGGCACATTTAAAGACCACCTTGTAACCTGGGTTGGTGACTACCTCACTCTTGAACATGGTGAAGCTCATGCAGATTTTATATTAGATGACATTGATCAAAGGTAAGCTATCCTTCTCAGGCTCTTTCCACAAATTCAGAGTTTAATAAAATACAGAATTGCAGCCATGCCACTTTTTCCTCATTTACAATGTTTTCCTCATGGTTGTCGGTTCAAACAATAGACAGGTGACAACTCAAAAGCTTTGATGAAAGTGCATATACAATCTCACATCAGCCATCTCATGTTACTTATTGTTATGAAAGGTGTATGTCTCAGCAATCTATGGACATGTCCCCAATGAGATCACCATGGCTATTTTGGCTTTTGTGGAGATCTGGTATCTCACTCATCACTCAGATATCAGTGAATCAACACTGAAGACATTCAACAATGCACTTGCTAAATTTTATACTTATTGTGAGATATTCAAATCAACAGGTGTTCAGCCAAATGGTTTCTCCCTTCCTCGTCAACACTCCCTCTCACACTACCATCATCTCATCCAGGGGTTTGGCACTCCGAATGGTGTATGCTCTTCAATCACAGAGTCTCACCATATCATAGCTGTCAAGAAGCCCTGGCAACATTCCAATCATTATGAAGCATTGGGTCAAATGCTTCTCACAAATCAACACCTTGACAAGCTCATGGCAGCTGCTGTTGATTTTGTTGATCAAGTCATGTTGCCACCGGCCTCCCTTCATCCTCAAGAAGCCTTCAATATTGCCACTCATCAATTGGATAAGCAAGAAGCAGATGATGATCCAGATGGTAATGAGTCTAATGATGAATCAGCAGTGGACCTGCCCAGGGTGGAAATGGTGCAGGGTAATGTTGGGTTGGGTCAAACTTGTAGTGTGTATGGCATTCATTAATTCATTAATTTTAATTGAATTGATGAATACTTCATAGTTTGTAATTATCCACAAGACCTTGCCAGCCTTGCCTTTTATATTAACCAGCCTCACCTTCCTGAATTAACACACCACTTTCTTTTTGAGCAATTGAGCCCCAACACATCTGCCGAGGATGTTCTCATAGATGATTACCCATCAATTAACAGCAATATTTCAGTTTATCATTCTGCCATCGCTTCATTTTTTTCTCCAAGTGATGAATGTGGACTTTGTGGCATGTGGAGGGAGTGCATCCATGCTTGTCCACTTTGGCGAAAGAAAGCACTGAGACATGACTGTGCCTTTGTAATTGAGAATGAAGATAAGCCTGCATTAGCAAACTTAGGGCCAGCTCAGCACCGGACAGCACCATAGAACCATAGAAAAGGTTCTTTTGTTTCTAGTGCTGTCCAGTGTCACAGTAACACTATCCAGAAATGGCCCAACACTAGACAGCACTATAGAGTGCTATAAGGCACTATATAGGGCTAGGCTAATACTGTCCATAATTAATTAGAGAGGCCTATACTCATAATATTCTAATAGCATCACAGTAAGGAAATTGTTAAAAAAGAATCATAGTATTCAACTAAGTACTAGTAGTCTAAACATTGTAATATATACTACTTATATATACTACTGTGAAGGATCATCATCATCATCATCATCGCACCATGTCATCGCCATTGCACCATGTCATCATCATCACACATCATTGTCATTGTCACAGATCGTTGTTGTTGCAGGTCATTGTTGCAGGTTGTTGTTGTCATTGTACATCATCATTGTTGCATCATTGTTGCATCATTGTTGCATGTTGTTGTTGTCACATGTCATCATCATTGCATGTTATCATCAGACTCATCACATGTCATTGAGGGGGCTGTTGTCATTCTGACTTGTGTGTTGTGTGTTGTTGTTGTGCATCATTTGTGCATCAGCGTTAGTGTTGCTGCGGCTTGGCCTGGCTCACCCATGGCTCGGCTCAGGCACCTGAGCTGATTGTAATGACCCAGAGCCACCCTGAGCAGCTCTGAGTGGCTGAGCCGATTTAGGATTGCCAAATTTGTTCACCTGTGGTCCTACTTGTGTGCAAAGCCTCAGTTATACCATTTACTTGTAATTTAAGTTGTATATACTATATTTATGATGAAAAACATGTTGTAAAATCTCCTAGAGTCAGATATCTGCATAACATAAAAATCTTTGGCTCAACTTTGGCCATATTTGTCTTGTTGTAAATATTACCAAATATAGCCATGGGAGGCAGTTTTGTGACTCTAGGGATGGGATACTGCAATTAACAGTAAAATTAATACTTAGAATGTCTAATATAGTTGTATTATGATGTTCCAAGAAGTTTTTTCAATGGATTACCTTGTACCAGTCTTATGTGACTGAAGGCATGGCTTGAGCCCAGTACTTTACCCTCCCCCACACATTCCGAGCAGGTCTGAGCAATCTGAGCAAATTCCAACCAAATTCCGAGCAATCCAACCAAATTCCAACCAACTTCTGACCTCATTTAGGGTTAGGTTAAGGTTTGGTTAGAGTCTATTTAGGGTTAGGATTAAGGTTTATTTAAGAGGTTAGGGCAGTATATTGATCCTAGGTGGTTATAATGAATTTGATGTAAAATTGGTTGGAATATGGTCAGATTCTGCTCAGAATTTGCTTGGAATGTGTGGGGGAGAGTAAAGACCTCCTTGAGCTGCTCAGGGTGGCTCTGAGCTGGGAGCCGATTTACTGGCGCAGCCAGCCCAAAATAGTGGCTCAGCTGGACAGCTCACAGCTTGGAGCCACACTGGTGGCAACATTAATCAGTGTTGTGCATTGTTTGTGTATCATTGTTGTGTGTCATCATTGGTGCAAAAAATGGTGAGGTGGGGCCAAACAAGCCCCAACCATTGTTCCTGGGGTGAAATAAATTAATATAGTATAATAGAAACTAAAAAAAACCATTGTTTGTCTATGGGTTGGTTTTCCTCTGGTATTGTCATAGCCATTGCCATTGTACCTGTAGATTAAAATCAGTAAGGTAAATAAAATAAAGATCAAGATAGAAAGTACTTACCCTCTCCTGATGAGAGGGGATTACAAGCGGTGTTGTTGTTGTCACTCATTATTGTTGTTGTTCATTGTTAAGTTCGAGAACTCTATTCTGGAGTATCGGACGGAGTTTGATTGGAATGGAACCACGGAACAGGAAAGGACTATAGCCTCAGCATATATGCTGTGCTACCCTAAACCTTCGTGTCCTAATTTCGGAGTAAGAACGGAACAGAGTGGAACCGGAAGTTGCAGTAACTTAGAGGAAGACCAGGAGGAGGAAACTATGTTGATATTTGAACTGAGGGAAAACATACAAGTTCGAGTACTTAAATAATAAAAGGAATTGCAACCGAAATATAAAGTATAAATATAAAGTGCTGCGTTCTGCTCCCGTGAGGTCCTGCATTCTTGGGGTGAATAATCCATGGCTGGTGTGCTGACTGATAGTGGGAATGTGATGACAAAGAAATAGTGGTAGTGGCGAAGAAGTGGTAATGGGTGTGGAGTAGAGATGGAGGAACCAGAATGACATGGAGAAGTCTCAGAGTTGAACGTAGGAGGAGTAGTTTGGGATGTGAGGGGAAGCACTGTATGGAGTACGGACTACCAGAGACAACTCCGACAGAGCTGGACCAGAGTAACGTATGACAGAATGTAACATTCATTGAGATTGGTCACCATTTGTTGTTTGCTGATTGGTCATTGTTTGTCATTTGTCATTGTTGCTGTTGTTGTAAGTATTGTAGTCGTCAGGTGGTGGTGGTGGTGGTGGTGGTGGTGGTATGGAACAACAGGAACAAATGTTGAACTTACATATTTAGTAATTTTAGTTTTTGCGCATGGTGTTACATTCCATTACATGACTCCGGTCCAGCTCCATTGGAGTTGTCTCCATTCCAGTACCTTCCCTTGTTTCCAGTTCTACTCCTCCTACGTCCAACTCCAAGACTTCTCCATATCATTCCGGCTCTTCTGATGATACTCCAAACCCATTACCACACCTCCACCATAACAACTATTCCTTTGTCATCACTTTCCCACTATCAGTCAGCACACCAGCTATGGATTATTCACCCAAGAATGCAGGACTTTCCAGGAGCAGAACACAGCACTTTATATTTATCTTCTATATTTGGGATGCTACCCCTTTTATTATTTAAGTACCCAAAACTTGTATGTATTCCTTAGTTCAAATATCAACCTAGTTTCCTCCTCCTATTCTTCCTCTAAGTTCCCACAACTTCAGGTTCCACTCCATACCGTTCTTACTCCGAAATTAGGACACAAAGGTTTAGGGTAGCACAGCACATACACTGAGGCTATAGTCCTTTCCCGTTGATAGGACCCAGGAGATGTCTAGGGATGTAAACACACCATTTTTGCGGTTTCACAACCTTCGCAGTATACTTGCAGATGCTCACATATCATTGCAGATACTTGCAGATCATTGCACATCATTGCAGATCATTGCACATACTTGCACATTATCGCAGAATACTTGCAGATCATTGCAGATACTTGCAGTCATCACCAACATTCACATTATCATTCACAGTTACCAGCTGTTCTCACAATCTTTAAACACGACTCCAACAAAGGTCACTCAGGTGACTGTATTACTCATCACCTTTATTTTATCTTGTCTCC
This sequence comes from Phlegmacium glaucopus, assembly GCA_015039465.1. Classification (NCBI taxonomy): domain Eukaryota; kingdom Fungi; phylum Basidiomycota; class Agaricomycetes; order Agaricales; family Cortinariaceae; genus Phlegmacium; species Phlegmacium glaucopus. The sequence goes on along the minus strand of MU130002.1, from coordinate 176,319 downwards.
TTTTATTTGGCTCTTATCTCCTATGTTTCATTACCAAATTACCGGATCCATGTGACTCCGCTTTAACCCGTATTTTACATTTCTGTTTCACCTTTCCGCACTTAGCTATTTGCTAGTTACTATATTATTAGCAGTAGCAAGTAAGGGGAAGAAAGGGAGGAGAATGGAGGAATTACCACAGTTTTGATCCTACCTTTGGAATGTCGTACCAAGCTACTCTTGCACTCCTTCAAAATCATCCTGCAAACTTCGCTTTTTCTGCACATTATCTCGCACTTTAAAGCGAACCTTTGCACCTCATAAAACCTCACTATCACCTACCAAAGAGAATTACATCAACCCCACAAACTACATACTACTTGCGGTCTGTCCCCACTGCAGGTACATCACCGTTCCGTGGTTCCATTCCGATCAAACTCCATCCGATACTCCAGAACAGAGTTCTCAAACTTAACACATGGACACTTGGTTTAGAGTTGGTTTATTTAACTTAATGAAAAACAATGTATTCTAATGTGACATAGTGATGAGGCTAGACTATGCTAGACAGTGCTGGTGTGTGTCACATGGATGCTATGAAACTTGTAATTCACTATAGTTATGGTGACATGACTATAGGATACTATAATTTAGTGTGACATGACTATGACACACTATGGGAAATCCCCAAGTTTGTTGATAGGTATGAGTGTTGTCCATGTACAGCTTTTTTTTCTCTTTCACCATGAAGGATTGTACTATCCATGTGCATTGGTGGAATGGTACTCAACGAGGGGGCAATCACACAATCCAGTGAGCGGCATGTGGAAAGTATGCCCTGATATCACCAGCATGAGCACCTATGTTCCATTATTCATCTTAATACATTTCTCCAAGGGGCTCACCTTTTACCAGTCTTTGATAACCAATTTCTTCCTGTCAACTTTCACTACACACATTCTCTTGATGCTTTTTCTGCTTACTATGTAAATCAGTTTGCTGATCCATCAGGAAAAATGACTTCTGCCCTAGGCTGTCCTGAAATGTCCTGGGGTGCCCCAGGCAGCTCAGGGCGCTCAGGTCAAGAGGTTGCCCTGGGGTGCAAGTTACCTATGTATGAAAAGTCTTAGGCTGTCCTGGGGCAACCTGAGGCAACCTGAGAGCATCCTGAGGCAGCCTTAGTCCCTTTGGATCTGATGCTAGAAAACATATATAAACCAGATATTTGAGTGGTCTCACACAACAGAATAATAATAATAATAATAAAATTATATTCAATTATTCTAAACATCATATATAGTACTAGTAATAAAATAATAATAAAATAGTGATACATAAATATACTAGTATAATACTGGGGAAGTAGGAAATAAGAAAACAAAATTGTGGGTGGTTTATATATCTTTTGGATGGCGCACAGACCATTGGTCACATGATAAAATACAATTATTCTAAACATCATATATACTAGTAATAAAATAATAATAAAATAGTGATACATAAATATACTAGTATAATACTGGGGAAGTAGGAAATAAGAAAACAAAATTGTGGGTGGTTTATATATCTTTTGGATGGCGCACAGACCATTGGTCACATGATCACAGATAAGCATGATTTTGAGCATATGGTGGGTCAGGGTAGATTACATAAATTCCAAAAAAGGAAATTTTTTAAAGATGGTAGAGAATTGTTTTAGGACCCTGAATATGTTTAAATTATATTAATAGCAGCTCTCCTTATTGAGAAAACTGCAAAATACTTTCCTGGATGCAGCAGTTAAAGATTTTCTAGCAAAATTCATAAACTCTAAGGGACTCCCAGGGCCTCCTGATGTGATTTAATCCAGATGGTCAATGCACCAGAATACACTAAAGGTGTCCTGAGAAAATGGGTGACACTCAAAACTTTATCTATGCTATCCTAGGTTGTCCTGAGGTGTCCTTGGATAAGTGTGTAACACTCAAATTTTACCTGTGCTGCTCTAGGATGTCCTGGGATGTCCTGAGTAGTGATGTGATACTAACAAATTACCCAAGGCTACCTAGGGCCAAAATCATTTTTCCTGATGTCACCATATGCATGAAGTTGTATTTTAGTTTTTAATGGTATATTTTATTCTGTAAACCACATGAAATTGTTAGTGTGTGCATTGGTGGCCATTGCAAAGCAACACATATATGCAAGTGGGTGATTAGCAGGTGAAAAATGGGCAGTGGTGAAAATGGGCAGGCTGTCAGGGGACACCTATTGTGTCCACCTCTATGCTTGCTTAGTATGTACTTACTTTCACTCATCTCTATGATCATATCCCATACCGCATCCCTTATCCTGCTCCTCATGTTCTCCCTTCCATTGTAGTAGTAGTCGTCCCTTCGCTGATGACATCTTGACAGATGTCAGTTTATATTTAGGTTATCTTTACCTCATCCTACCTTCTATTACATCCTAGCTATATATAGTTGAATTGGCTCCCACGCCTGTAGTATATAGACGAAAGGTGGTTATCTTCGATAACCACCTTTGTATCCAACTTGGTTCCCAGGTTCTAACGTCCCCTAACACAGGCTCATTAACCAGGCCCAAACAGGGCCTTGCTCTAGTGCTCTTACTAGGAATGCTGGTTAGGACTAGTGATCATCACAGGTTTTTGAATTCCTGTGGGTAAGCAGGCCGGGTACAGATGGGTATGTTATGGGTACAGATTTCTGTACCCGCCGCCTACAAAACGAGCCCTAGAACATCCAAAATGGATGAGAATTGGTGGAGATATAGCCAAAATGATGTAACATATCATTTAACACATATCTTGCTCATTTATGGGTTGTTTTGGGTGTTTTTGGGCTCGTTTTGACAGGTAAACCCGCGGGCTTAATGGGTATGGGTCTCAGGGGTACGGGTACAGGTCAGTGTCGAGATACCTGAGGGTTACCCCTGCCATTCACTAGTTAAGACTAGAAATTTTTGGTCATAATAGATACAGTAATTCTATGGATACTATCATTTTACAGCTTTTCCACCTGGGCTATTAGCATGCTATCTTGCTGATGGGCTCCTGCCTGGGTCACAACCATTAGATAAAAAAGGTAGTCTTTGATGGAAGTGATTACAATTTTTTATTGCCAGACTATGATAGCGTGACAAGGAATTTAAAATGAGGGCTTATCCCACATGCATGAACTTGAAAAATGTAGAAATATGAGGTTGTACTGTTCATAGACCGGTTTCTAACCGTTTTGCAGAGTAGATAGCATTAACTCATTGCAAATGAATAAGTATACCACAATACAAAACAAGCCTTATATACCTAAGTAACCATTAGTAATATCCGCTGGTCCATGCTCCTTGCAGCTCGCATGCGGAATCCACCATTCTAACAAAAAATACAAAAATTGAGATTTATGTTCTTAGGATTAGTGTTTGGAAGTCCAGTCCAGTCCAGTTTTTTGGTATTTTTGGACAGGACCAGGACTGCAACCGGTCCACTAAGCTTCTAGAAGGTCAAAAGACAGGACTGGACCGATTGGGACTGGTCCACATCGGTTTTTTGCAGTCCTGGACCAGTCCTGGTCCAAGACTGTCCAGGACCGGACTTTTGACAAATACCGGTCATATTTTCATAGATAACAGCAAAAAAATATGTAGATGTGATCTATACCTTTAGAATAAGCTCAAGAACGTTAAATTCTGTTGGGAATTGACAATTTTATGATGATATTATTTGTTTTCTACTATTTTGTGTACATTTTTACTGTTTTATTTTTTTCTCAATGAATATTTGACCAATAAATACGGTCTTTATGTTGTTCGAAAGGGAAAAATGAGGGCTACAAAACTACTGGTTCAGACCGGTCTTTTTTTAGTCTTTGCTTCTCAAAAACCAAAAAGCTGGACTGCTGGTCCGGTCTTTTGCAGTCTGGTCCGGTCTTTTTGCAGTCTTTTTCCAGTCCTGCAACTGGACTTCCAAAAACTACTTAGGATGCCTTGAAACATATTCTGTCAATGATGTTGACCTCAGAAGTCACTTCACAGGACACTAAAAATTCATTTACCCAAAACTATGCACTGCCCTGATGAAATGGGGACTTTGTTATCAATTTGTTATAAGCCCCTCTCATGTTTTGAGAGGTGGCTTAGTTGAGCCTAAATGAAGGACATCTTTGTGCAGCCCTGATGGCACACATGACAATGTCATCTGATCTCTATGCATTGGTGAACCTATCTACTACTATACTATTTTAAATTGTTCGTCCAGGGGTGTGACCTGGGACAGGTTGGATGAAAATGTATCTCTGGCCAGAGGCAAAGTGACATGTGACATCTGCCAAAAATTTTGGCCACAGTCCAAGCTAGGCCAACTGACTACAGTAAAGTATCCAACCCTGAGCACTGCGCTGAGCCTCCTGTCACCACACCATGTAAATTTTTAGAATATAATATATATAATATTGGGGAATTTGGGGGGGAATATTCTAAAAAGGCTTGGTTGTGACCGTCCACCTCCGTCTGCCACTCTGGCTGTGACCTGGGACAAATGTCCGATTTCGGCCACATCCACAGAGCCTGTGACCCATGATGGCTACCAATTTAAAATGGTACAGTAATCTAGAGCCTACTGTAGGAAGCTGAGCCACCAAGCTTGGCTCACACAATCGGCTCAGCTGGACAGCTTCTGGCTCTAAGCCAAGCAGTGGCAGCTTCCACCAGACATTCTTGATGATTTTAAAAGGGAGTGAGATAAAGAATACAACAAAGAAATGATTTACCCATAGAATAGAAAATATATGTAGTGAACACAACTTTTTAGATTTTTTTTTAGATTTTTTGGATACAAGATTTCAACGTCAAGTGATGCAAGAAGCTGACAGTAAAGATGCTGGTTGCCTCCCTATCTTGCCTGGATCCTTGATCAATCCATATCAGACCAACATTAGGGTTGTTCAGAGTAGACAATTTGGGCTTGATTTGAACTTGATTTGAGTTTGATTTGAATTTTCATTTGAGACATGGCAGTCGGCAGCAAGCCCAAATCAACTTCAATTGTGATTCAATTTGAACCCAAGTCCACTGCATGTGCCGTCGGACTTTTAATGCGGCCCTCTAACATAAGACATTGTATAGCGCACTCGTTTATGGCCCCATCTGAGCTTGACATCATGAAGGCTCGCCTCATCTTGGCCAAAGCTGACTGAAAGGGCTCAAAAACGAAAGGTGCACACAAAAATGCAAAAATTGCGACCAGTGACAAGGAGAATCATATCTCCTCAAAACAAAAGAAGGAAAAGGCGAAAAAACCAGCCACAATTCAGTAGGAATTTTTTTTTATATGCGTTTATGTTTTTAAAACCTTTGTAGTTGGGCTAAGCTAGCTTTCCATCACCTCACTGACAGCCTCCTCAACAAAATTGAGGAGCATCCACGTTATCGACAGGCATTTGGGTTCTCAAAGGATCCATCTATCACCAGTGTCAAGACCGGTGGTGATACCCTTGCAGATCTGTACATGAAAGTTGCATCCACTGTTCTAGTGGATAATGAACACTTTTTCAGCACTTTTACGGCAGACAATTTGCCAGCTTTGGGGAAGGTTATAAGTAACTGTATTGCTGCATGAGTTTGTACTATCTTTCAATTGATTTTTGCTCCTAATCTTCTTTAGGCTCAAGAAAATCTACCAAGAGCAACAAGAGGAGTTGGGGTCGACTGGACAAGGTCTTATAGATCAAGATAGAGAGGATGAGATAGTTCCTGGCAGCAAGCTTGCTAATAAATGGGGTATATTTCTCTCATTTCTTTTTTATTAGCTTTTAATCTTATATCTATAGACCAGGTACTTCGAAAATCCCCTTGGTACAGGAAGATGAACCTGCTGTTCAGTTCCAACCCGATTGTTGACCAGTCAGCAGTTGTTAATAGCCAGACCCCAGTCAATGTATCTGCTATAGGGTCCCAGGATAAGGTATGTTTTTAAATGTTTCTAAAAAAAATACTAATCATTTTCAAAAGTTCTCAAGACATGAACATGAGGGAACTCCTTTCTCAGACTGGCCAGACAGTGATCCTATACTGAATAGAAATGATATCAAGGATGACAAATCAGATGCCAGTCAAGCTCTGGAATCATCACCTGTCCATCCCTTGAAAGATCCCAAGACTCCAGTCGCCATCTCAAAGACTTCCACAACAACACCATCAGTTTTGGGGGTGAAGCGTTGATATGGTTGAGTTTTGCTTTATTTGGTAATCAAAGGATTACTATTTTAGGAATTGTCTACAACAAATCCAGAAACCAGTAACTTTAATGACCAACAAACTCTGTTTTTGTGCAAGTTGGGGTTTCCTTGAAAGTATAACTAGTATACTCTTGAATAAAGCAACAATACACTTTTAAAGTCCAAATGTTCTAGACTATGATTCAAGTTTAAAGTCCAAATTTCTCTAGACTATGATTCTGATAACAAGTTTATAGTCCAATTTCTTAGACTATTATATAGTGCTTTTTGATAGAACAAAGGCAAGTCCCTATAGGATTTAATATCCTTTGTCTATATGATAACCAATTTTGGTAGTACAAAGACAAGCCCCTTTAGGGTTTAATATTCTTTGACTATCCACAACAAATGATTTAAAGTCCCAGAGGCAGACTGTGAAACAGCTTTATAGTACAAGGTTTTATCCTCAGACTCTGACAAAGGATTTAATATCCTTGCTTCCAAGACAAGTCCCTAAAGGATTTAATATTCTTGGTTTACACAGAACAAAGGTAAGCCCCTTTAGGATTTAATACCCTTTGAACTGAGTGAAGCAAAGCAAGTCCACTTGTAATTCCAATTCTAACTTGTGCCAATTCAGAGCGCTGAAACTTGGGAAAGAAAGGAAGAGTGCAAATTCACTAATTTTACTGGTGCTTTCTAGCTACTTTTATACATAAATGAGAAACAAAATTAGGTAAGAGTCTGTGATGTCATGTCTATGTTTTATGATTACTGATGCTATTTTATGATGTCATGTCTTGTTTTATGATGTCATGTCTTGTTTTTGGATGATAAATCCTTGTTTTATGATGTCATGTCTTGTTTCTAGATGACTGATCATTGTTTTATGATGTCATGTCTTGTTTCTAGATGACTGATCATTGTTTTATGATGTCATGTCTTGTTTCTAGATGACTGATCATTGTTTTATGATGTCATATGTTTCATAATGTCACAAAATGTGACAAAATGTTACAAAAATGTTACAAATGTCACGAAATGTCACATGAATGTCACATGATGTCACATGCTTCATTATTAGGACCTTTTATTGATATTTGACTTACTGATGTTATCCTTAGGACTTGTATAACAATCCTTCATAGTTGTAGACTTTGATAGTTACTTTAGATTGCAAGTAGTTCATTTGACCATTATGGATTTTGTATGGTTAGAGTCTGAACTTTTTTGTAGTGTTGTTTAACAGTATGATAAATAGATCAATTCAGATCATAGTTATCTGCTGCTTTAACATTTATTACTATGCAATTTCCAGTTTAATCAACAAGTGTAGTCAACACTTTTGACCCTTACAATATCAATTTGTAGATTAATTCATGGTTGGGTTATTGATCTTGTTGATTCAATTGAAGAATAATATTATGAAAAATTGAATAATCCATAGGTATTCAACTTTCAGTCCTATCAGCGTAAGTCAGTTTTTGATCAAGTTAATGATCCGGCAAGTCAGGATCATGTTCAACGCCTGAGAGTTATTGAACTCAAGGAGAAGGAGAAGACTCAACGCTTGAAAGAGAAGGTCACATTAAAGCATGATCTTGAAGTTGTGTGCATGAAACACGAAGCTCAGGAGGCTGAAAAACAGCGTGTGCATGAACTAATGATGATGGAGCGTCAGATGCAGATGCAGATGCAGTATGGTGTGCCAGCATATTCTCAAGCCCCTATGCATGTTGGACATGCAGGACCTCCTCCTTTTCCACCACATGTTGGCCTCCCAGCTCCCATCGACCCCAAACTTTTAATTGAGTTATTTTGCTCTTTATTTCATTTTCACTCTTTAATCTTTTGATTAGATTCTGACTTTCTTTCATATAATTTCTTATTCTTAATTGTCTTTACCTAAAAAAGCAAATAACTTCTCCTTTAGCTCCTCCTGCTTAATCTTTCCCTCCAATAATTCAATATCATCTAATGCATCCAACTCCTCCTCTTCCTGTGCCATCCTCTGCCTTTTTTCTCTTTTCCATTTTCTTTCTGCTCTTGCAGCTTTCATTGATAATTTTGACCTTCTTTATAGAAAGAATCCCTTGAAATATTACCAATTTGTTCATGTCGCATTGCAAATGCATGAAGATGTATGCATGCTATAATCCATGTGGTTTCATACTGAAGACCCTTCACACCTTTAATTGATACTCACAAACCTCTCAATGATGACCAGCATCCTTTCAAATAACCAACACAGTGTTCTGATCGGACTCGAACAGCTGAAACATGATAATTATGAGTTGCATTTTGTTGATTAAGTTTTTCTGGCCTTTCAAGGAGTATTAATTTATTTTATTAAAATATAGATGGAACTAACTTCTTATATGGAGCCTGACACCATTTTTTGAGAGGATAAGCAGAATCTGCCCAAACAAACTCATTTTCTTCAAGCAAAACCTCATGTCGCTGATGGGTTAATGACTGTTGCCATGCAGCAGCATCATGTTGGCTTCCAGGAAGTCCAACAACATAGTTGATAATGACAATCAAGTGTTGAAATAAGCTGGTGAATTAATTAGATCACACTTCAGCAAGTTCAATGAAAAAATACCTGGACATTCATTGAATAATTTGACTTTCGGTCAAAATATATATTTCCAAAGTCACTGGGTCAACGAAAAAGGGGAACTAAAGTCCCATCAACCATCAACCACCCATCACGCCAGGCTGGAAGAGATTTTTCTTCAACCCATGCCTTTGCTTTCTCTTTCTCTTCCCCATTGACCCAGTGAATAGATGCATTTCGAAAGCTATCTGAACAGCAGGGCTGTAAGAACTCTTGTGGTCACCAGGTGAACTGTTCCAAAGCCAATGCCGAAATGGAGGGCAACCTTCATGGCACTCGCAGCATTCCCATAATGGCCAAAGCGATACAATGCAATCATGACTTGCTCCGCAACTGGCATCTGTGAATTATTGGAGTTGTTGTGGAAGACCGGATCATCCTCAATGCAGAAACCAAATCATCGAAGCATGCTGGACTGATCCGTAGGTATGCACAAAATATTTCTGGCCTATTTTCCTTACATTCGTGAAGTAGGAGATGTAACTGGCTTCGAGATTTTCACGTTCCATAGGATAACGCTGAGAATAGAGTTCTGCCATTTGATCTAAGTATGACATGGCAGCAGTTTGACCATCAGATGATTCCGACTCGGACGTGTCCATATTATCCAGAGATGATGCGTCCGATGAGATAGAAATTCCATCTTCGTCTTCATCTTCTTCAGAGTCTGAATCCGATCCATATCCATTGAGGAGTTCTCGAGCTTCAATTTCAGCAATAAAATTAACAAGAAAAGCTCGATATAGGGCATCAGCAGCAAGTTGACGGTCTGTTTGACTAGGCATGAGAGAAATGGTTCGCTATGCGCCAATCTTTATCTTTATCAATTATTAATATACAACGTCTTATGTTAGAGGGCCGCATTAAAAGTCCGACGGCACATGCAGTGGACTTGGTAGGCTCGTGACCAGCCGGTTCTTACTAATCAAACGATTCGGGCTCCGAAAGGTTCTGTAAGAACCGGCTGGGAGCAACGGGGAAGATTTAAGGGAGTCACACTTGTCACAAAAGACTTAGTGAAATTTCGCATAATTCTAAGACATCTCTATCATCTAAATCATCCTCGCTCTTGTCACTTGAGGTTATGTTTCCACATTCAGTGTCCATGTCCACTGGCAGTGCCACATAATCAGCACCCCATTGTAGCAAAGGTAGGCTCATCTTCAACAGCCTGTTGTTCATGTATTCTGCTCATCCTCTCGTCACTACCAACAGCTTTGCTCTCCATATTGGCACTGTCCATGCTTGTGGCCTTACCCACAGCCACCCGGCCCACATCTGAGCCTCCCTCCTGTCATTGTAGAAAGATTATGGCTTCTTTGGCAGCAACATTTTCTTTGGCTGATGCTGGAACTACCTGTTTCATTCATTGTTGTGCCTGAAGGTTTCGGAATGCATCATTATAGTCAGAAGCTGGGTTTTTGTTTCCTTCAATGGCCCACTTCAATGACATTTTTTACAGGCTAATCGTCATCATCCAGCACTCACCCTTTTTGGATTGTGTACACCTTGTTTTTGTCAAGACTCTCAACGAGCGGTAGCAATGAGGTTTGCAAAGTGCATGTCGTGTCCCTTGGTCAGTATATCATTAAAATTCTTTGACAGTTGTTGGTCGTTTCGAGCCTCAAGAAGTGCAATAAGTATTTTCGGCGTTCGCCAGGTCCCAAATCTGTGAACGTTAATCCCACCTTCACACTACTCAACGCTCTCACATATCTCGCAACGCCCATCCATTCTCGAACACACCCATTGACATCAACATTATCAGCACCACCTACACTACCGACAACACCAATGACCCATCATGTAGCAACACATCTCGGAATGTAACCATACTCAAGGTTCATGATGCCATACCTTCCAACCTACTACTCACCTTAACCATACTATATACCCACCTTCCACTCCCAAATACCCCTCCAACTCAGTGGAAAACACTGTCTCACATACCCAATACTAGCTCATCATCTCAAAGCTTACACTGGGGATGAACAATCCTTGTGAGTGTGACATCAGGTCACATCCATGTGACATGCTATGTGACAGCCCATTTCATGAGACATTGACTTTCTGCTCACTACAACAACAAGATGATAAATATTCTGCTGTAGACACCTCAATAAAAGCATTTTACATTACCCTATAAGAGCCATTTTTTTAATTATGTAATATTTGTTCCAAAAATGCGCAGTCACATGCAAACACCAGCCAAATATGAGCCTCCAAAGTGTATGGACCATATCTTATGAAGGACTTTATGTATTGACTTAATTTTTGGGTGCTTTCCACTCAGAATTTTAAGCTGAATCGAGCTATAAGAGCGGATTTTTTAAATATGACCCCTAATAGTAAGATACACATGTAGAATACACAGTTTATGTACTTATATGACATAAAATAAAAATTCTAATCTTATAGGGTTTTTACTAGAAATATTTAGAGCAATCCCGCTCTGCAAATCTAGTCACAGAGTGCTCTTGTTACAGAGTTATAGCCAGAGCACTGTTTAGCACAGAGATTTGATCAAACAAACCACTGATCTCATGCAAATGGCAAAATATAGATGATTTAGTGCTCTTATGAACTCTGTAGTGGAGGTATAGGTGTAAATGTGTGTGTCATACATGCCAGACCATGCCTTGGAATACCTGACAGCACTCAAAAGTGCTGTCTGGCTATAACTCTGCAACAAGAGCACTCTGTGACTAGATTTGCAGACCAAAATTGCTCTAAATATTTCTAGTAAAAACCCTATAAGATTAGAATTTTTATTTTATGTCATATAAGTACATAAACTGTGTATTCTACATGTGTATCTTACTATTAGGGGTCATATTTTAAAAATCCGCTCTTATAGCTCGATTCAGCTTAAAATTCTGAGTGGAAAGCACCCAAAAATTAAGTCAATACATAAAGTCCTTCATAAGATATGGTCCATACACTTTGGAGGCTCATATTTGGCTGGTGTTTGCATGTGACTGCGCATTTTTGGAACAAATATTACATAATTAAAAAAATGGCTCTTATAGGGTAATGTAAAATGCTTTTATTGAGGTGTCTACAGCAGAATATTTATCATCTTGTTGTTGTAGTGAGCAGAAAGTCAATGTCTCATGAAATGGGCTGTCACATAGCATGTCACATGGATGTGACCTGATGTCACACTCACAAGGATTGTTCATCCCCACTTACACTCAAACTTACCTTCTCGGGACCCTTCTCATCCTCAGTAGGCACACTTATGGAATATATATAATGTTAACTCTTGTATTTGATAGCATGTACATAAAAATTTGAGGAAACACTGAGGGAATTGCGGAAATGAGAAAAAGCTACATGAGTGCGAACACGAATTTTGGCTAAGTCCCCGTCACAAATTGGGACCCCCTTAAAATCTCCCCGTTACTCCCAGTCGTTATGCGGTGTCCCTTATTTTCAAAGTCCGATAGGTGATGTTGTCCTTGTTGTTATTGATGTTGCACCTGTTTGGATGCAGACACGGCATAACGTACTGGTAGCGAGTCTATGGACTTGGGTTCAAATCGAATCACAATCAAAGTTGATTTGGGCTTGCTGCCGACTGCCGTTGGTGGTGGGCAACGCCTGTCACCCGTGACATATGGCGTGATGCGTGTCACATATATGTCACACTTCAGAAACTGAGACACTGAGCTCCTACTCTGTACAACACTCCCAGAGGGGAGTTTCAATGATGTATATCCATATAAATAGGAGGTGAATCAAATACAATAAATAAAATTTTGTGAATGTGTATGGTTGTTTCCAGATGCATGTTTCCCCAGCCAAATTGGTGGCTGAAGTTTCTAAGGTATAGAACTCTTCAACAACTCATTTCTGGGATTTGTTTTTGTGGGAGAATATGCTATATTTTTGATTCTGAACATTTTGTTGGAATTAGAATTTTTAATTTCATGCTCCAAGTATGAGATATTGGGTGATGAGAGCCAATATCTCATACTTGGAGCATGAAATTAAAAATTCTAATTCCAACAAAATGTTCAGAATCGAAAATATAGCATATTCTCCCACTAAAACAAATCCCAGAAATTAGTTGTTGAAGAGTTCTATTCCTTAGAAACTTCAGCCATCAATTTGCCTGATATTGGCTT
>MU130002.1:132500-160440 GCA_015039465.1 Phlegmacium glaucopus | reverse complement strand
GGGATTACAGTGGGTGGAACCATGAACATAAATAAAAGAAGTCTAAACCACGAGGTCGTTCGAACTTATAAAAGTTAACGAAGAAGTCTCGATCCGGAAAATTTAGACTTTTCCACCAAGAAAACTCCAAATAAGACTGAAGTCGACGGGTAAGACGTAGATAAACGGAAGAGAGAAATCAAAAATAGGACCACCGACGAACAACAAGTCGTGCCCGAAGTAACACTTAGTGTATGAGGTCGAAGAAAAAGAAAAGTAGAGGAAAATAAAGTGCACGGAGTGACGCGTTCTTACTTACCAGAAGGAAAAGACACTTAAAACGGAAGTATTTACGAAGACATAGTAAAGCCTTCTTGTACCTATTTCGTAATATTGGGACGACTCAGTCAACTCCAACCGCCGCCTCATCTTGTGCCTTACTAGGTTCTCGTGGAAGTAACTGTAGTAAACATCGACCGTAGGTACGTTCAAGAGAGAGAAGGTGACAACGGAGTAGTTAATTTGGTGGTCCACGTTTAAGTCTTCATTTGGTAAAGGTTCAAAATCTACGAGGAAACTTTTTACTTTGGTTCTCTCCGAGTTCCACCCCTTCGAGACCACTATAGAAAACTTATCGTAATTTTTAAAGACCTTTAAAGTCAGGAAAGGTAGATCTCTTGGGTAAAGTATTCGACGTAAACCAGGTTCTTCTTTAAATCCTAGTGGTTACTACGCAATGTATACTAAAACTTGGGAAACTACTTTACCTGGTTCTAACTCGTATAAAAGAACAAAAAGAGGTCAACGTGCATGTTGGAAGTATATTCCTACACATTAACGAACTCGTATATTTCGATTTTGACGGTAAAGTCAGAATCAACGACATGTTACCTCCCGTAAGGTATCTAAGAAAGCCCTGATGTATTCAATTCACCTACACAGGCAAGGGGAGTGGGTTCCTACAGTGGAGATAGAAGATGATACTGGGGAAGAGTTTGCTTGGGAGTCAGAAGATGATGAATCAGACAGTTGAGTTAATTTTGCAGTATAATTACCATTTTTTGTCATAAATATAATTCACTACATGTTCCTATGATACTATAATACATTTATAATACAAAAAAAATCATCCAAAACAGGGCAGAACTGAGTGAGTAAGCTTGTTTCACACTTTGTCACGTATTTGGCGTCGTGACGTGACGTAACGCTGCCAAATCGGTAACAGGCATTGCCCACCACCACTGCCGTGTCTCAAATGAAAATTCAATCAAACTCAAATCAAGTTCAAATCAAGCCCAAATCGTCTACTCTGAACAACCTATTGTGGAATAACAAATTAAGAATTCCCAGCCCACGGTTGCTGCGAAATTGGAATTAGTCAGTACATTTTTTTTGTGACGATGTGAACGAAGAAATTGAATTCAAGTGGATCTAGGTCAGGGTCAGAAGTACTTGCAGCAGTAGTATGTAGTGAAATTTGAGAAGGTCTCTGAATCTGTAGCAGTTGTATGCGACGACCACGGAGTACGCATCGTTTCACGAATAGCAGTTGACCGATGCCAACCTCTTAGGATTTAAATAAAGCAACACCGAGTAACCTTCCCAAGGCCACGTTAAACTTTTCTTTTCTTCTCCTCCATCATAAAGAGAAGTAGAGTGTTCAATATCCCATTCGACAGCCCATACCTGGCTCAACGATGGATACCTGGAGGGGATACAACGCAATAAACTTCTTGTTAAATGGCAGATTGAGACGAAGGGATTGAATTTAAAGCAAGTCTTTTCCACGACGTTTCTCGGAAATAGATTTACATTTCAATCATCACACTAGCTTTCCATATGACAGATACCGACTTAAATAAAGGAACCCCACCAAGTAACCACGTTAAACTTTTCTCTTCTTCTCCCACATCATCAATACAGGCTCAAAACTCAACCAAGTGTTGTCGACTTGTGAGATCCCGTTTGACAGTCCATACCTGTCTCAATGATGGATACCTGGAGGGAATATGACGCAATAAATTTCGTGTTAAATGGGCAGATTAGAGTGAAAGGGTTGAAACTAAAGCAAGTATTCTCCACGACGTTTCTCACATATAGATTCTCATTTCATTTCTCTCATTAGCTTTCCATCTGATTCGTGGTCTGTCCCCTTCGCGGTTTCATGTATCTGTCTCTTCCTTCAAACTATCCACATTCTCCTCCATTGGATCAACACCTTCCGGCGGCATGGTTCCGTCCTTGAGACTGAGCCTTTGGTTGATGCAACGGCTTCCACATTTTCGCATTCAGTAAAGAAGAAGGTGAAAAGTCACGGTGGATGGACGATCTACTCGTTCATGCTGGCACGTTTATTTGGATGTCTGGTCCTTTTCGCTCTTGCTGTGAACTCCTTGCTAAAGTGCCAGAGGAATCACTCAAACATAGTCGGCACACTTTTTAAGCATCTCTTCGTCGGGTGTCCGGAGGTTCTTATGGCTGTGACATTCGTGAATCCCCTTTTGTTCGTTTCCCATTGCAACACCTGAAGTCGTAAACAATTCTAGTTCTATTCCTCTATAATGGCTATAGTATCTGTTACCATAAAGCACTGGAGTGTCTCAGCGACGCGATACAATATCCTGGTTTTGTTAAGCGTGTTTGGAGTTTACCTCTACAGAGATATTTGGCCCCTTGCTACATTCACAGAGGAACCGAAAGATCTGCAGGAAGGTTACGTGCTTTGGATCAAATTCAGCATCGTTACATTGACGGCCGTGGTCATCCCATTATTTATTCCTCGTCGATATGTGCCAGTTGATCCAAAGGTTCATTAATCCATTCAGTCAATGTTATTTCCAGGCACTGACCTATTTTGTTTACATAGGATCCGATGCCAGAACCAAATCCAGAACAGACGTGCTCACTTTTTGCGTTGGTGTTTTATACATATCTGGATCCGGTTATCATGCTAGGCTATCGTGTTCCACATTTGCGATTCGATCAGCTTCCTCCCCTTACAGATTCGGATTATTCCCAACATATCACTAAAAATGCCTTTCCGGTATTATATTTATCTTTGACACAACCAAAACACATGCTGAATTTGATGTATAGCACCTAGATCCTTACTGTGGTGCTAAACGGAGACACTTGTTCTTTGGTTTAATGCGCGTTTTTCGTGAGTTCGAGTGCTAGCAGTCAAATTTCATAACCAATAATTACACGTCTTGATGGCAGGCGTGGAGTATACGATCCTTTCGTTGTGTCTCATTGGATCCACCTTTGCCGTGTTTGCTGCACCGATCGGCATAAATAGGCTACTGAAGTCAGTTATCATAAATTGTAATTTGTGCAAACGACTTCTCATTCATTATTGCCTCCAGTTACCTGGAAACCGGTGGCGCAGGTGCTCGTATTCGGCCATGGTTCTGGATCTTATGGCTTCTTGCTGGGCCGATTATCAGAAATATATGCTTCCAGTGGTATATCTTCATTGCAACAAGGACGTTGGTTCGCACAGAGGGATTGCTCACACAGCTAGTCTTCGAACATAGCTTACGGATTCGTTTAAAGGCTGAAGCTTCAAATGAAAAAATTGAAGGAGATAATGTTACTGTCGTTGGCACGCCAGATAGCGCATCCGTCGCTGAGGGCAAAGCCATCGATTCAAATTCGGATGAAAGAACCAGTGAACTTTCCCAAGCTTCGATGGCCGTATCCCGGGATTCCTCCAGTGACTCTCAATCCACCTCAAAGGCTGGTGTGAAGGGAAAGGATAAGGACGACTCATCGACTCTCAAGAGTGACGCTCAGCAAGCAAGCAAGGGCACAAAGGGCGCACAAAATCTCATCGGTAAAATCAACAATCTAGTAACCACAGATTTAGGCAATATTGTTCAAGCACGGGACTTCCTCTTCATCAGTGCGCTTCAGTCCTGTTTGTTCGGGTTTAGAATTATTGTCTGATACTCCAGCTAGTCTTAGATGTCCCACTTCAAATGGTTCTGTGCACCGTGTTCTTGTACCAAGTACTTGGATGGAGGTCGGCTTGCCTTCCTATTCTGAATTGAAAGAGTAATCTTACTTTTCTCATGTTAAAGCGCCTTCGTTGGTCTCACTACGATGTTCGTCATGTTTCCGATACCCGGATATATTGGCAAAAAAGCTCAAGACGCACAAGTTCAGAGAATGAAATCGGTACTGTCACATCTGGTGTTTCCCTTCTGATCTCACTGACTTGTCTGTTGAAATTCAAGACGGATGCCCGAGTGCAAAATGTTACAGAAGGTATATCGCACGCAATCATGATCTCAGACGGATGAGTTTTTATATTCGCAGCCGTCAATGTTATACGAATGATCAAGCTTTTCGGGTGGGAACGTAGCATGTCGGAGAGGATGAAGGAGAAGCGAAATGATGAACTTGGTTGGTTATGGAAGCTTAAGGTTGGCAGGATAACATTTCCTTCAATCTGCCTGTCTTTAATATCATATGCTAGGTGTTAGAGACATTGGGTGGGATCACAAAGTGAGCGTCGCCGATTGCGCTATCGTTTATATAGGAAGAACCCAATGTTTTACAGCCACATCATCCCTACTATTGTGATGTTGGTCACCTACGCCACCTATACTGTCATTATGAAACAAGATCTTGCCGGTGCGTCAAACATAGCAATGGAAATTTACTGCTAAAAGGGACATATATCTAGCTTCCAAGATCTTCTCCAGTATGACGGTGTTTTCTTTGTTGAGGATGCAGTTATACCGCTTCACAAATGAAGTTATCACTACGATTCAAGGTGTGCCCTGCTCGGTTGGATTTGGTCTTTCGCTCACGCTTGCTGTTCAGGCAAAGTCTCATTAGATCGTATGACCGACTTTCTGCAAAATACAGAGTTGCTGGATTCGTTCGCAGATAAGCCCCCGAGTATGGTTGATATCCCAACCACAACTGAGTATGAAGACGATATTGGATTCAAAAACGCTACATTCTCCTGGTCTGTTGAATCCCCTAGTGGTACTTCAACGCCATCCAACCGGACGTTCCGGCTTCATATCGGTGGCGAGCAATTGTTTAAACGTAATTGTATCAATCTGATCATCGGACCTACGTGAGTTTTCGTGTTTTATACATAACCGATATGAATTGTAATCATTTGCAGTGGATCGGGGAAAACGTCTATACTGATGGCTTTACTTGGTGAGTTCGGATGATGTTTTTTCAACCTTATTACAGTTAATAGTCGATAATGGATAGGAGAGATGCACTTCATTCCATCAACCGCTGATGCATGGTTCAATCTCCCCAGGAAAGGAGGTGTGGCATATGCTGCACAAGAATCATGGGTTCAAAACGAAACAATCCGCGATAACATCTTGTTCGGTTCTGCGTATGATGAAGTTCGATACCGCAAAGGTAGGAAGCATGCTCGTTTCGGCTCTTGTTGCTTCGTCTGAGCCATCCCTTTCAAGTCCTCCACCAGTGCGCTTTGGAACGTGACCTGGGGCTATTTGATGCTGGTGATAAGACAGAAGTTGGAGAACGAGGACTTACATTAAGGTTTGCCGTCTTTTCAGATCATCTGCGCAGTTTTTGATATCTTCGTATTAGCGGAGGGCAGAAGGTGAGACGCCTCAAAGCGCTCTTGCGAGCACTGTTTTATCTTTTTGATAGGCTAGAGTCACCTTGGCAAGAGCCATCTATTCGTCGGCTGAGATACTTCTGCTCGACGACATTCTCGCTGCCCTGGATGTGCACACGTACGTGCTATCTATTCACTGTGTGTTTTGTGCTGAACCAGGCTGGCGATTAGGTCGTCCTGGATCATTGACCGTTGTTTGCGAGGTGATTTAGTGAAGGGAAGAACAATTTTGCTCGTGGTAAGAAATAAACAATTCTATTAGGCAATTTCTCTGGCTGACAACGTCTCCTGAAAGACGCATAATGTCGCCCTTGCTACGCCCATTGCTCAACATGTGGTGTCGATTGGTCAAGATGGTACTGTACGAAGTCAAGGGATCGAACACTTCGCTTCTACTTTAGACGATGACCCACCTCTAGTATCAGAAGCAGAGCAAGTTCTGGCGACAGTCATTGAAGAAGTCAAGCCCAGAATCAAAGGGGACAAGTCTACAGAGGGAAAGCTCGTGATTGCAGAAGAAATTGCAGAGGGACATGTTACATGGAAGTCTATGAAGCTATACCTTTCTGGATTAGGAGGAGACTATCCTCTTATGTTCTTTTCGATCTGGATTTCTGCTACACTCCTAACAGATTGGGTGTCCACTTTCCAAGTCTGGTTCCTAGGATATTGGGGTTCTCAGTACGAAACCCACACCTCCCCTGAGGTCAATCCATTGCCGTAAGGCTAGGCTGTCTTTCATACATTGGGCCCATAATTGATGACGTGCTCAAAATCAGTTACCTCACGCAATATTCTCTCATTCTCTCTACAATGGTTGTCATTTACACTGCGTCGTTTATCTTATATGTCTATGGAACCCTCAGGGCATCGAGGAGGATCAGTGCCTCATTGGTTGATTCGGTCTTGGGAAGCACACTTCGGTGAGTTCGAAGAAAACATAGCTAATCACTTAACAACTCACAATATCTCTTAGATGGCTAGACGAGACCCCGACGGGAAGGATAATTTCTCGATGTACACAAGATATACGCGCTGTCGACGGTCCTATACCCGGTGTAGTTGCAGCGCTGACTGAAATCGGGATAACGATGCTCACTAAACTTGTTGTTATCGTCATCTTCACCCCAATATTCTTGTTCCCCGGCATTGCCATCGCAATTTTGGGCGCCTCCCTGGGTAATCTCTATCTGCGAGCTCAACTATCCGTCAAACGCGAGATGAGGTAGGCAAACACTGGTTATCATTTATATACCATTCACATATGTTATTCAGCAATGCACGTTCCCCACTACTGGCTCATTTTAGTGCAGCAATCGTGGGTATAGGTAACGTTCATCTACTTCTTAATTTAAACATACTCTTAATGCGACAAAGTCTCGATTCGCGCTTATGGTGCTCAGGTTCCTTTCAAAACCAGGTCTCTGGAACGAGTAAATCACTACGTCCGAGTTGCCCGAATGTCCTACAATCTGAATCGATGGATTGGTGTAAGAATCGACGTCTTAGGGGCTATTTTCACCGCTGCACTAGCTTCTTATCTAATTTACGGCCGTTCGGTTGGAGCTGGTAATACCGGGTTCTCATTGAATATGGTCGTTGAATTTTGCACTATGATCTTGTGGTGGGTTAGAATTTTCAACGAGTTTGAAGTGCAAGGCAACAGGTGAGAAGCATCATGATGTGTGGTGCATAAATGGCTTCAACATTGTCCCGTGTAGTCTGGAGCGCATCCAAGGATACATTGATATCGAACATGAACCGGAAGCAACTGAGACTGGGAAGCCCCCTGCCGCATGGCCTACTAGTGGCGATCTCCGTGTGGAAAAGCTTTCAGCTCGCTATTCAGAGGTGTGGCTCATGTTGAAAGCATAATCAGACGCTCACGATTCTTCTCAGACAGGCCCAGTGGTTCTTCACAATATTTCCTTCCATATCCAGTCAGGACAACGCATAGGAGTTGGCAAGTCTTGTCTCCACAGTTCATAAAATGTTATGGCTAATTTAGTGAAACCTAGTGGGCAGGACGGGCAGCGGAAAGGTATGGTGTTTGACTTTCCACCCAACTCCAGCCATAACTCATTGGTTTCACAGAGTTCATTGACCCTCGCTTTATTGCGATGTATACTCACAGAAGGTACGGTATACTATGATGGAATTCCTACCAACCAAATCAATCTGGATGCATTGAGATCAAATATCACCATCATTCCGCAAACTGTGAGTGGGTGTGATAAGCATTGTCGTTGATTACTGACATATTCTCTCCTCCAAGCCCGAACTTTTAAGTGGTGCGTACTCATCAAGGACATTTTAGCCCTTCTGGCTTATCAAGTGGGTAGGTACACTCCGGCGTAATTTGGATCCGTTCGAGCAACATGATGATGCTACTTTGAATGATGCCTTGCGTGCTGCGGGACTGTTTTCACTTCAAGAAGAACTTGAGGAAGCTCGTCTAACTTTGGACAGCAACATAGCTAGCGGTGGCGGTAATTTATCTGTTGGTCAGCGACAGATCATTGCTTTGGCTCGTGCAATTGTTCGAGGAAGCAAGCTCCTGATTTTAGATGAAGGTGAGTTGTGCGGTCTTTTATGGACTCCACAATGTTGACTCCAGTTTTCTTTCTTAAGCAACCTCTGCCATCGGTGTGTTTGACCATTATGATTGCTTCTCTTTGGCCTCTATAATATATGATTTCAGATTACAAGACAGATTCCATCATTCAAACTACTTTGCGACACAAAATGAGTTCAGATGTTACTATTATCACCATTGCTCATCGACTGCAGACAATCATGGATGCCGACAGAATAGTATGTCAACGTAACTTTTCTTTTCTTTTCTTACTGAACACCAAGCTCAGATGGTCCTTGATGATGGACGGATTGTGGGTTATCCTCGAAATTGAAACATGGCTTTTCATTGATAGCTTTTTCTAGGCTGAATTCGACAGTCCGAAAATTTTGCTCCAAAAGACAGACGGTTTCCTGAAGTCTTTAGTAGACGGTAGTGGTGATAAGGATGTGCTATATGACATGGCAGATGGAATAGCCTCGACTTCTGGTGTGAGGTAGTTGCGTTTTGAGATTCAATTGTGATGAACTAGACGCATAGAGCATATGCCTCAGTGTCGGAAAGTGATGGTTGACAACTAAATGTATTTACTTAGATGCGTAGAGCGTACTAGGATCGGACTCAGTTACACATCGATATAATAAAAGGAAAGGATATCGTACTGCCTCAGTGTCGGAAAGTGATCATTGACAACTGAGGAGTGAAAAAGAAGAAGAGTAGATAATAAACAAAGTATCACGTGATGTGATAGACGCTTGTACTAGGTTAACAATAGCCTCGCCAGCCAGTCGTCACATGATCAGTGAAGAACGACGTTCACCGATATAACGCCTGGTACCTGTTACGGTTACCATACTGGAAGCCCTCCACTATCAAAAAATTCGGACTCCGAAACAATGCCGGTCCCTGAGCTGCCATTTCTCGTCGCATGTGACTCCCCTTTGCCTCTAATATAGTGAAGAATAATATATGATTTATTCATTATATCCTAGCAATGGAAGAACATACTCAGGAAGAGTCAGAGATATCTGTTAACACAACAGCTATACCAGAAACACCAGAAACACCAACCCAAAACCCCCTAGAAGTTGGGTATAATGACATACATACACCCGCTTTTCAGCCTTGCTATCCCATCCCATTCATAGTACCAATGACTCCAGCATTCTCGCACAGAAGAAGAGCAAGCGCGAGCATGTAAGATTTAAAATTATCAATTCCAAATGTTTGTTGATTGCTTGATGCGTAGCTCACATGTAAAGCCGTCCACCGGCAACCCCCCGGAGAATGAAAACTTTGATAGTGGAGGGCTTCCAGTATCGCAACCGTAACAGGTGTAAGGCTAGGTTAACAAGTTAAGAACTGGGTGTCTTCAATTCCGTCGTTATATCATCCGAGGAAAGTGAAGTTGAGAGGACGTTCCGGTATTCGAGATTCTGCCCCTGGGCCTAGTCTCTCCTAGCCAGACTTCGATATATGTGATGTGCCCTACGGATCACGATATATGAAGTCTGTTGTTTACCGCGCCCTCCGAACCGTGTCAGAAAGTTGTTATGTAATCTTCGGACTTTGAAAATCTGGTCGCAGGCGTTTTTCTGAACGAGGAAGTGGTTGTTGGATAAAATTTAGAGAACAAGACTTTTAAGAGATCACAATAATCATTGTTGTAAAAATTTAGGGGCTTATGAGCTGATGTGGAAGAGTTAGGCAAATGGGTGGGCAGTTCAAGGCAATCTCAATGATTATGTAAGGTACTTTCTCTCGTCTGACCCACAGGAACAAAATCGACAACGAGAACTCAGCCGCTCAGGACGAAATTTTCAACCGATATTCTTTAAACTAATTCCATATCCCTTGCATATAAAACATCGCAAAATATCCACCCCGTCGCGTCCACTCGACGCGACGATAATTGAAGCTCCGAAGATTACATAAGAAGTTTCTGACACGATAATGTGACTTTGTGTAAGTGTGTGACTGACGCAGAGGGTCGGACCCTAGTCCTGTTCAAGTTTCTACCGCGCCCCTAAAAACATGTCACCTACATCGCCCTTTCGGGCCTTTCCATCAATACGACTTTAAAGCTTTCCGTCTATACATTGTACTTTATAGATCGCCGTTGCACTTATTGCTCACCCACTGTTGATTCTGCTGTTCATTTATACATCGCCCTCTCGGGCCTTCCCATCTGGCATCAATAAAACTTACTGTTTAGACCGTGACATTGTGCTTGTTGATCAATATAGATCGTACTTGCTGGCCACTGATCAATAAAATGTAATTTATACATTGTCTACCGTTGCCGGCTGGGCTCAGGTCTACATTTGGTAGGGATCCTCAAGGAAGGAGGGGTATTTGGGGTACTTGGCACCGCTTCTCTGTATGTGACAAGCCCTGACACACACTAGGGGAATTCAAAGTTAACAAAGACGCGACTTCGAAGCAGCTGCTTCATTTTCATATTTTATTCCCACGCTTCACTTTTCTGATGAAATTTTGAAGCGACGACTTCAAATTGCAGCAGCTTCATTTTTTGCCGAGTTTCTAGTTATGGCGGCACTTGAATTGTCTCGGAGATGACCGTCAACACGACGCACGACGCGCGTTGCGTCGCATAGATACTTATTGTGTTTTCTCATTCTTAATAACTTCATACTTCATATAAATTATAATTTACTGTATATATGGCTGATTCCCCACCCCCATCTCCGGCATCTATCCTAAAAGCCCAGCTTATTGTTGAAAAGGCCAAGCTTGCTAGTTCCAAGGCAAAAAAAGCCAAGAAGGCTTCGGCAATCCTGGCTCCCACAAAGACCATGGCCAAGAAGGCATCCTCAAAATCCAAGAAGACTGTCAATAAGGAGAGGATGAATGGTGGCCAAGAGGAAGGGCAGGAATCTGATAAAGAAAATGCAGACTCTTCCGATGGTATCAAGTATGTTTTCGAGTCCATATTTCCAAGAAACAGCCTAAAATTGTTGCAGTTGGCTTAAAAATCCTGATGACACCTCCCGACTTATCCTTTTAATTGAAGAAAGTATCCGATACCGCAAGGCTTTTGGCTTCAAGGGAGGTGATGTTCCGGGGGTCACCAGTGGTGGTTATACAACTGCGCAGATCAGCCGCGACATCGGGGATAAACTCTTCCCCCATTCCTCACTGCCTTCTGACAAGATTGGCAAAGCCATTTCCAACCGTATTAGGACGTGCGTATGATTTTTATTGCATTTCCGGTTATAACTAATTTTTAAATGGTAGCCTGAAGACTCGGTATGCAGCCTATCACAAGAGCCTTGGTCAGACTGGGCATGGGCTCGTCATTGAAGACCGCACAGCCGAAATCAGTAGCGGTACACCAATTTGCAATGTGTGGGGTACATTATTTAATTTTTACGATCTGTATATTATTCTGAGACTGTAACAGACAAGATGCGTGTCAAGTTTCCGTGGTATAAGAGGATGCATGCCCTTCTCCATGGTAGTCCTGTCTACGATACCTCTGCTCTTGCAAACTCAGCCACCCCCCTTGACACCAGTGTTCTTACCACCCAGATGAACTCTAATCGCCAACACTCCCCTGATTGGGATGATGCCGCCATCGACGCATCATTTGCAGATCACGATCGCACTGAGCAGGATGAGACGCTATCCTTGCTCCCGGAAACACAATCCACCACTCCTCTATCCTCTCGTTTGGAGTTGCCGGAACCTGATAGCATCCCTGATACCCTTTTTACTGTGCCACCTGTTTCCAAGTCCTCGTCATCATCATCTTTTGAAATCCCTGGGAGTGCTACCCGAAAGCGTAAAGACCCCTTTGAACAGGTTCGGGAATTGAC
Source organism: Phlegmacium glaucopus (assembly GCA_015039465.1). Lineage (NCBI taxonomy): Eukaryota > Fungi > Basidiomycota > Agaricomycetes > Agaricales > Cortinariaceae > Phlegmacium > Phlegmacium glaucopus. Next base: position 148,424 of record MU130002.1, on the reverse strand, counting down.
AGCTACATACACCCAATCACGTATAGAATCAGAGCGTTTTCGAGCAGAAAGTAAACGCCAACGCCTGGAGAATGAGCTCAACATCCAGCAGTTGAAAAACGAGGCACAGGTTCGTCAACACCAACATGATGCCGAGGAACATGAACGTCAGCGACAGCACGAGCTCCAGATGATTGAGAAGCAAATTACCCTTGCTCAACTTCATGCTGGGAATGCAAATGTAGGCAATACTAATATGGCCTATTCACAGAGTGGCCTTGGCTACGACAATTATTCTCAAGGCTTTTAAGGCCTTCAACAAAAATTTGCGATACCTGATATCCCTTTCCCCTTGTGTCAAAATTATTTTATAATTAACACTCCTTCACCTTTTACTGATTGTTTTCTAAGTAATTGAATAATGCTTTCTTGAGTTCCTCCTGCCTAATCTTCCCTTCAAGTAATTCAACATTCTCCACCACATCATATTCTGCCTCCTCCTCTTGTAGCTGCACCCTTCACTCTTCCCTCCACCTATTCTGTTCTTCTCTCTCCTTTTCTAGATACCGGTGACCTTCAATATAGAATATGTCTGCCTCTGGATTTTCTTTCCCTTCATGTCCAATAGCAAAGTTGTGAAGGTGGATGCAGCTGGCAATCCAGAGTGTAGCAAGCTTGTGAGCATCTGGGTCATCAATCCACAATCGTAGCCCACGTAATGATGACCATCTTCCCTTTAAGTATCCCATGCAGTGTTCTGATCGAATTCGAATACGTGAAACATGATAGTTGTGATCAGTGTTATCTTTATCAAACTTTTCAGGTCTGAAATATGTTAATATCATAGTTATGGCTCAGATAGAATAACTCACTCCTTATAAGGTGCTTGACACCATGTTTTTAGTGGGTATGCAGAGTCTGCCCAAACAAAATCACCTGGACCAAAAAGTTGTTCATGCTCAGGAGGTAGACGAGTTTCTCTCCAGGCTGTTGCATCATGTTGGCTTCCTGGATAGCCAATTCCATAGTCAATGATCTTTAAGTCAGGACGATTGATCACCTAGGACAATTTAATAATCATAGAAAATGTAATTGCAGATCACACACCTGAACATTCATTGAGTAATTGGATTTGCGATCAAAGAAGGTATTGCCAAAGTGGTGTGGGCGTTGAAAAAGGGGAACAAGGGTACCATCCACCATCCACCATCCATCGCGCCAAGCTGGGCATGAATTGCCTTCCACCCAGGCCTTTGCACGCTCAATTTCCTCTGGATTTGGCCAAGGCATGATGGCTGCACGAAAACGGGGATCACAGAGGGCTGTCATGACTCGGATTGTGATATTCCTGACTGTTCCATAGCTGACGCCAGCCCAAAGTGCAACTTTCATGGTGCTGGCAGCGTTACCATAATGCCCAAATCGGTAAAGTGCAATGGCCACCTGCTCCTTGACAGCCATTTGTGGATTATTTGAATTGTTGTGGAAGACAGGATGATCCTTGATAGAATTGACGAGGTCATCAAAGCATTCTGGTGTGATGCGGGTATAGGAGCGGAAGATATCAGGAAAGTGTTTGTGGTAATCATCAAGGAGGAGGCGGAGATTTTCTTGAGTCTTTGGGATGTCACGACGTGGCCCTGTATACCTATCCTTGTAGAGTTCTTCAATTGAGTTGATGATCCCTTCTGTTATTGGGTCATCACTGGCCTGTGAGGAGTCTGAGCTAGCCTCTGAGTCAGACTCAGAGTCAGCACCTGCACGAAAGGCATCTGCCTCCATGCGGGCCAGCAGGTGTACAATAAATATGTTGAGAAGTACATTTGTGTCTTCTTGGCGTTCTGTAATGCGAGGCATGTCAAAGAGAGGAAGATATCTACTGTCTAAAATTTCTTATCTCTATCTAGGACATCTAAGATCTTATCATCACATCGTTTGTCACAGCTGACATGTAACTTCAAACCCCGCCGGATTTGAAGCAACTTCAAAATTGAAAATGAAGTCGGGGTACTCAAGTGGTCAAAGTTGAACCGCTTCAAAAACTAACAATAAAAAGTGAAGCAGCTGCTTCGAAGTCGCGTCTTCGTTAACTTTGAATTCCCCTACTGGCAGCCGAAAACGAATTCTGGCAATTCACTCTGTGGTCACCGCTGTGTAGTACTTGCAGGTGTGGGCCATTGCCCTGAATGGCATATACGAATCCTTGAATAAGGTATAAACAGCCGGAAACATTTCCAGCCCTGTGACAGAAGACGAGATTTAGAGATTGTAATTTCCAATCACCCTTTCATGCTTTCATGGTTGCAAGCAGGGGGACCATATTTTCACATACAAAGAAACATTCTATGTAAATTTTTATTTTTATTGAATAGTCAGGTGTAGTCGTACAGAGTGAGAGGCAAGATCTGTTTTCGGCACTTTTGTGCGAAGATGAGGGTATATGTTCCATCTAGCATTCGCTGTGACCTTGAGACGCCGACACAGCGGCCAAGAGATTAGGTAAGCACGGATGCTGCCGTCTTTGGGACGCTCGTCACTCGCATGACACCTTCGGCACCTGCCAACCGACCCCCTTCTCCTACCGTGCTTGGTCCCTCTGCTGCATCGCTCGATCGGCGGGCCCCCGTCGAGTCACCATCGTCTTGGTGGGCGGCAGCAGCGGCCGTCACAGCCTTCTCGACACCCCTCCGCTCTCTCCTGCCCTTTACAGTAAGAAAAGGTCTCCGAATCAGGCCTTCCCTTCCCCGGCGTCTCCATTCCACGGACGCGATAGCGCATACGGATATCTGGTCGCTTGCTGCTGCTGTCAGAGGCTGCTGCTGCTTGACGCAGCACACTATCCATTACCCCAGCTCAGATGCCCATGGTAACATGTACATATCTTGCCAATGAATCGTGTTCGTTCGTTCACTTACTCTTTTTTTCATACAGATAAACGATGCGTGCTCTAGTTAGGTTGGTCCTACTCTCTGGTCGTCAAAGTGAATCACTTCATTTTTTGTATATTCCACCTCTTCCTGTTTCCGTTATCCTGTGCTCACCACTGGAGATAGACTCTGTCAGGTCAAGTCAAGGAAACCCAGCCACTTCCCTGCCGGTGCTCGATTCGCACCTGCTGTGGCTCGTTTGGCTGTGGTCGTCGAAGATTTGCGACCGCGATGCGCTCCAGCTGCCGATGTTTCTCCTGCGGTAAAAAAATCAGGACTGCCACCACCACCACCACCTTCACCTTCCCATCCCTTGACCTCGAAACGTTCATCATTGCCTCTGCCATTTTCCCTGCTGTCTTCCACGTCTTCATCGTCCTTACCATTTCCTTTCCACTCCAGTCCAACATCTGAGTTAAACGAAGGCTTTCTCCCCCCGAGCAATCGAGAAGAGCATGGACGATCGTTTACAAGCAGCCCAGGCGGCAGTAGGGGTAGCGGAGCCCACACTACAATCTCATCCGATTCATTTGCCATCAACCCGGCACCCATCAAGGAAACGAAATTTCCAGTTGCTACAACGAGCCTTCCCTGTGGTTCTGGTCCCATCATCAATGCGAAACGGCCCTTCCGTGAACGCGTGGTGGCTTTGATTATTTGGGATTTTGTGTTCGGGGTGCGCAGAAGGTTTTGCGTCGCATCGTATAATGCCAATGGCTTTATAGTATTTTAGTCACCAATTTGTTTGTCGCCAATAAAAAATAAAATGAGAATCTACCGAATACAACATTTGCAAAAAAATGCCCTCCCATAAGATACTATTAAATTTCTTCCTCAGCAATTGCGAGGTTTTCCAGTTAAAGTTATCCACACAGAATTTGACAAGTTCGACGATGCAAGGCTCCTTGGATTTCCACGAGGAGGTGTCAGGTATGTTTTGAGGGGTTGACCATGAGGTGAGAGGGTCAACGTAGAGTTGGATTATATCCCGGTTGGGAAAACTGTCGGGGATTTGTCCCGCCAGCTGAGGTTGGCGACTGTGCAACATACCTCTTGAGTTGCTTTCAAGTTCATGTTGCAGTTCAATGCGCCATCGAAGAAGGAAGTCATCAAATGCTTTGCCTTGGAAATTTTGCGCAGCTTCAAGAAGCTCGTCTCCGAAACCGCATCTCGCAAGACCAAAGGCAGTCGCACTGCCACACTTCTCAATCCCCTGGTCATAGTCACCACCACATAATAAAGCAAATAGAATAAATCCGCCCCACGATAGCGATACTGGTCCTTGTGGGTCTTCTAGTGCTTCAGAGGTGTAGACTATGACCTCATTCTCAAACCGCTTTTCCTTGCTTGGGATGCTGCCAATAGCACCAATGCGTAGTGGAGACAAATTTTAGCCAATTGCAAAACAAGTGGGCCGTAGATATAAACTCACCTTCGAAAAGTAAGTTGTGCTCCAAATACGATTATGTCACTATCAGTTGTAATCACACCATCAATGAGACCAAGGCGGTTGAGTTTTGCGAGTTCTGCTTCAGCCTCTCCAGGCGCCTATTATCACATTTAATACATACAAGTCTCAAGATATCAGCAATAAGTCGGATAAATATGGAAGCATTTAGTTCACCTGATGAACATGGTACCCAAAATAATGAATGAGATCTTTTGCGCGATCTGTCCACCATGGCAAAACATGCCTTACTGTCTTTCTGCGCTTGATCGCGGGACGTTCTGACCCATCAAAGACAAATACCAGTGTAATGGCGCACTTGAGATATGCAGCTAGTTTGTTAAAAAATATGTAGAGACCTCCTCCAGGGAGCTGGCCATTTACTCCAGCTGCTAATGTAGCAGCAGTGCATTCAGCCATGCAAGGTCTGCTCAAAAAAGCGCATGAAAACATTGAAAAGTCAATGATCAAATTGACCAATAACTATATAAAGCGATCTGGCTTGCCTCATATCAACCCCAAGGCAAAGGTTTTTCTTTCTATCTTGAATTTTTTGAGAAGCAGAGTACTGAAACAATGACTTCCGTTCTCCAGCAGGAGCAACAGTCTGTACCATCATCCATGTCATTACAATACTGAATCCTTTTCAAAAAAGAACAAACCCACCTTCCAAAGCCCATTAATTCCCATGATATCTGAAATTTGAAAGCTGAAAGGGCAGAGAAGATGGAAGTACAGGGAAATAATGTCGATCACTATGTTTCACAATTTCAGTTTTCATTACCATTTTTGGACGTGCTATTTTTTTCAAGAGAGTTGGTGTTGAACAGAGAATCAGGCGAATGAAGATTTCAATTCACAGAAAGACGAGTACACAAAAGTATGATATAAGTTTATTTAGGACTTGATCTTTTTTGGGCGTTTGCGTGGGTCAATGGGTGGTGCTTTGCGCTTCTTCCCTCCAGTGCTTGTTCACTCACTTTCGGCTGTTGAGTTCCAGACGTTGTTGCTACTGGTTGAGATGGTGGTAACTGAATTGAGAAAATGAATCTTATACAACATTATGTAGAAAAAGCACAACTTACCGAGCCAATCAATTGAACTTTCTCAAACCGTTGGTTTTTGACATATTTCGTGAGTGCTGCGAGACCCTTTGCCTTTCCATCTTTTCCAATACATGAAGACTCGAGTTCATTTAAAACCGCCCAGGGTGAAACACCACGAGTCGCTGATTCAGATTCCACAAACTCAGGAATCTCACGCATTCGTTCCCATGCCTTTCGTGCCTATGTTTTGAGTGAGCAAGGCTTTTATTGATTCATTACTACTGTATGATTTAAGGGACTTACCGCTCCTTCTTTTCGCCACTTTGACTGAAAATATTGCTCAACTTGACGTAACGGAGGCTTAACACCCGTTTGAACACCTTCCGAGTTGAAAACCTTCTCACCCGCATTATAACACTCCCACAGTTCATCGAGACTATATTTATCAAGTGATTTTGATGGTCGCCAACATTCCCATAACATCTCTGGACGTTCAATAAGTGCAAAGACTTGGTCCCAAGTGACAGAACGTTGACCAAGGATTGGTGGCCAGAAGAGCTGAGGTGCACCTGAGTGAAACCGAAAGTCAGAAAAGAAAAGTCATAGATCTTGATATTAAAATATAATCAAACCAGGCTTAGAGAATGCCATAGCATGGGGCAACACAAGATCAATTTGTGCTGTGGACTGCGGTGCTAATGTGGTGCTTGGAGACTCGTTATGTGAGGCGGGCTCAGACTGGGATGGTGCGAGAACAAAGGATGGCTGAAGTGTCGAGCTTGAAGTTGAATCTGAATGAATAGGTTGTGAGAAAAGATAAACAAACACATAAAAAAAATACCAGAAATGTTAGTATAGCTTCGATGATATGCCTCAGTTGAGAAAGATTTTGTTGGAGAAAGAACAGCTGTGCGTCGCTCTAATTTGTGATGTAATGCTCGTAACTCTAAAGTTTGAGCTGTGAGCAAGCACCGCATATCTTCGAGTGAGAGCCTCATCGCCTCATCTTGAATCCGTTGAAAGTCCACAGGATTACCTGCCTTTGCCTGCAAAAGTGAAAGATTTGTAGGGAAATCTGTCTTCATCCAGGCTTGGACATCATGATTCGCGAGGGCAGGCAGTTTGAAGAGAGCTGAATTTGGACAGGATTGGAATATTACAGCGCCACACTAATAAATTTTAGCATCAGTTTTGTACTTGAAATCAGTATATTCTATGAACCTGGAAGAGGTAAGGCCGTAAAGAGATTACCATTGCCCAATAGTTTGTAGTACCTGATAGATTATCCTTCCCTACAACCTCAGCATGAATTTGTTCAGCCATGGGGCAGACGAGTTTGAGGAATTGTTCCGGAACATGGACATGACGCCAAACTGGATCGTAGACTTCATGTACCTTATATCCGTGAGCACCAAGGATGGCCTATATTCCTGCATGAGAAATTGCTTGCTGAAAGTAAAAAGACTAGTACCTCCTTTGGAAGTGAAGGGGCATAGGTATCAAAGTAAGTTTCGCCACGTGTCCAACCCAGCTTTGATGTGTGTTGACTATCAACTCTAAATTGAAAAGAAGGCAAGGTTTAGCATTCAAAACGATAAATTATTCATGGTTCATTCTGTTTGTACCCTAGTTTTTCCTGTCTATATCCAAGAATGTGTCGTGGAAGATGTGCCTTAATCCCTGAAACAAATCCGGCCGACGCAAAAGCTTTCACATAAAGGTTGTAAAGACTTTGTTCGTTGTAGGGTGTTGTCGGAGACTTTTGACCATGCAATATGCGGACCTGATAATTGGGTGAGTAATGGGTTATATATTTGAAGGATAAAAACATACCTGCCGCCAGCTTTTATTGATGGACCAATCAATGTTCACGGAACCTGTAATGTCTTTCATATCATGGATGTAATGGTGATAAAACGCGAAGGCTCCAAGTGGACACATCTCAGGTTGAAGGTGGGCAATGAATACGGTATAAACAGGATTTATTTTCTATAAATGTTTCAGAAAAAAGGGGATTAGTTTGTATTGGATCTTACCGTGCGCATTCCACGGCCAGCGCCAGCCTTTTCTTCCCCTTGAAGGCCCAAAATACATTCAACCGGTGTTTCCTTATTAGGATGAAGGAAAATGTATGGCTGGAGTTCGCTCAGCTTCAGCGCTCGGAAATCATCACCTCGATTACCAGATGCATTTTGGGCAGTCCAGCACAAGTGTCCGTTAATGACAGAGCGTACTGTATGGAATCAGCATGACTTATGAACAATAAAAAGCCGTAAACTCACATTCTCGATGACTCAGAAACCCCTTCCCTACAGCGGCCATCTGTTCATCAGTGATTCCAGCCAGAAATGTATTTGCAATGATATCTGGCGCATCCTCTTCTGGAATAAGACCACTATGAGACATATTTTGATTAGAAGAGCGCAAAACCCAAAAAAAAAAACTTTCTTGCGTACGCGATGCAAGGCTTCATTCATTCGACCCTTTAAGGCATCCCACACACGAACCGATGTGGCAGGTCGCCGTCTTGTGAGAGTCGGATCATCTGCTTCTTGTTCTTTGCGAATACGAAGTGCACCAAAGTAAAGTTTCTTTATATGAGACTATAAAGATGATGTTGGGATTAAGTGAGAATAAAGAAAAACAATAAATTTAGCAGCTTACTGCACCAATGAAGGTCCCGGGTATGTCATGTCCCTTGCGAGTACGCTTTGGCCTCTCAGCACAAAACTTGATATACAAAAGAAGGTGGTGTTCATTGATGATCCTATCTCTGATTTCACCTTTCTTCAGAGCACGCTCCAAGAATTCCTAACGGGCAACCTTCAGCATGTAATAAATTCAAATTTTGTTAGCAACCTACCTCCCAGGCCTTCACCATTGCACGTTGGGTCTTAATCCCTCCAGCACGTCGATTTCCCTCTGCACGTTGTGTCTCATCAATTCGGACCCGCCTTTGGAAGGCCTTAAACTCTGAGTCCTCATCAAGTAATTTACCACCTTCATCATCATCTTCCCTTCTATCGTAGTATTCCTCTTCCTCCTCCTCCTCATCATCATCATCATACCCCAATATCTCTTCAGCTGCACCATCAACGTCGTATTGATTGAGGAGAGTTTCTTCATCATCTTTGTTGACCGCCAAATCTTGTGTACAGTGAGGCATTGCAATGGCATCAATAGTTGAAGATGGGGTTGTTGTCGAGGTTGAGAGAGATAGGGTGTGAGGTGTGGCTTGAGTAGTAGTATCGTCATCAGAGCCTGAGATAGTGGCTTTGGGCGAGAACCTGCGAATGATATCAATGATTTGGTGCTGGCTTCGTAAATTTGTATAAATAAAATACCAATAATCGAGAAGAGCACCTCTTAAGCGCTCGAGATTTGCAGTTTTGGGAATGACAAGATTCAAAGCTGTGCATGCTTCTCGCAAGGGATCTTTTCGTCGTATAGCGTTTCTAACATAGTAAGGACAATTAATGTGGTGATATAGCACTGGATCAAACACACTCACAATTGCTGTAGATATTGCTCACGACTTGAGATAATAGCACCACTTGCATCTTTGGTGGGAGAAAGTACGCTGCTGACTGATGGTTGGTAATCATGGCTTGGCTCGGACTCGGAGCAACCGGCCGCATTTGGTACTCCTGCTGGTTTAGGATTGAAGGCTGAATTCAACATCAATACAGGCGATAAAACACTGGGTTAGGCCTGTAGAGAAGATAGTATGCAAGTAGAAAGGTCAGTTGAGGGTATATGTTTATTTAAAATTATGTACCTTCAAAACTGTGGCCTAATCCTCGATCCTACATTCTACATAAAATGTACATTGTCCCGAGATCGGCTGGAGCCTTGGCCACAGGCTTTCAACAATGAATATTTTTATAAGGTGCACAACAAACCGTTGAATACATAGTGGCCTCGTAAAGTATATAGCCCACTACATGCCCTAGAGCGATTCACCAATTTCGGTGACCTCTTGCCAATTTTTGCGTAGGGTCACGAAAAGGTTGTGACTCGCCCCTGTGAAACCCGACTGGGGTCTCCTTGTTCCATCCACATTCATCATCATGTGTTCATGCCAAGCGGAGTCATGGCTTGGCTCACAAATCGGCTCAGCCGGACGGCTTCTGGCGCCGGTGGCAACTTCCACCAGACATTCTTGATGATTCGAAAAGGGAGTGAGATAAAAAATACAACAAAGAAATGATTTATACATAGAATAGAAAATAATGTAGTGAACACAACTTTTTGAATGGAAGGTTTCGGCGTCAAGTGACTTGAGCTGACACTGTAAAGATGCCGGTTGCCTCCCTATCTTGCCTGGATCCTTGATCAATCCCTATCAGACCAGCATTGTGGAATAACAAATTAAAATTTCCCAGCGCACGATTGCTGCGAAACTGGAATTGGTCGTCTTCTCTGTGAGTACATTTGTTTTGTGACGATGTGAGCGAAGAAGTTGAATTTAAGTGGATCTAGGTCAAGGTAAGAAGTACCTGCAGCAGTATGTAGTGAAATTTGAGAAGGGCTCTGAATCTTTAGCAGTTGTATGCGACGACCACGGAGTACGCGTCGTTTCACGAATAGCAGTTGATTGATGCCAACCTCTTAGGATTTAAATAAAGCAACTTGAACCCCACCGAGTAACCTTCCCAAACCACCTTAAACTTTTCTCTTCTTTCCCTCCATCATCAAAACAAGCAGAGTGTTCAATATCCCATTCGATAGCTCATACCTGGCTCAACGATGGATACCTGGAGGGAATATAACGCAATAAACTTCTTGTTAAATGGGCAGATTAAGGCGAAGGGATTGAAATTAAAGCAAGTCTTTTCCACGACGTTTCTCAGAAATAGATTTACATTTCAATCCTCACACTAGCTTTCCATATGGTTCTTGGTCTGTCCCCTTCGCGGTTTCATGTATCTGTCTCTTCCTTCAAACTATCCACATTCTCCACCATTGGATCAGCACCTCCCGGCAGCCTGGTTGCGTCCTTGAGATTGAGCCTTTGGTTGATGCAACCGCTTCCACCTTTTCGCATTCAGTAAAGAAGAAGGTGAAAAGTCACGGTGGATGGACGATCTACTTGTTCATGGTGGCGCGTTTATTTGGATGTCTCGTCCTTTTCGCTCTTTCCGTGAACTCCTTGCTAAAATGCCAGAGAAATCACTCAAACATAGTCGGCACACTTTTGAAGCATCTCTCCGTCGGGTGTCTGGAGGTTCTTATGACTGTGACATTCGTGAATCCCCTTTCGTTCGTTTTCCATTGCAACACCTGAAGTCGTAAACAATTCTAGTTCTATTCCTCTATCATGGCCATAGTATCTGTTACCATAAAGCACTGGAGCGTCTCAACGACGCGATACAATATCCTAGTCTTGTTGAGCGTGTTTGGAGTTTACCTCTACAGAGATATCTGGCCCCTTGCTACATTCACAGAGGAACCGAAAGATCTGCAAGAAGGTTACATGCTTTGGATCAAATTCAGCATCGTTACATTGACGGCCGTGGTCATCCCACTATTTATTCCTCGTCGATATGTGCCAGTTGATCCAAAAGTTCATTAATCCATCCGGTCAATGTTATTTCCAGGCGCTGACCTATTTTCTGAATACGTAGGATCCGATGCCAGAACCAAATCCAGAACAGACGTGCTCACTTTTTGCTTTGGTGTTTTATACGTATCTGGATCCGGTTATAATGCTAGGCTATCGTGTTCCACATTTGCGATTCGATCAACTTCCTCCTCTTTCAGATTCGGATTATTCCCAACATATCACTAAGAACGCCTTTCCGGTATTATATTTATCTTTTACACAAAACACATGCTGAGTTTAATGTATAGCATCTAGATCCTTACTGTGGTGCTAAACGGAGACACTTGTTCTTTGGTTTAATGCGTATTTTTCGTGAGTTCGAGTGCTAATTTCATAACCAATAATTACACGTCTTGGTGGCAGGCGTGGAGTATACGATCATTTCGTTGTGTCTCATTGTACAAGTCTTTGCCGTCTTTGCTGCACCGGTCGGCATAAATAGGCTGTTGAAGTCGGTTATTATAATTTGTGTAAACGACTTTTTATTCATTATCGCCCCCCAGTTACCTGGAAACTGGTGGCGCAGGTGCTCGTATTCGGCCATGGTTCTGGATCTTATGTCTCCTTGCTGGGCCAATTATCAGAAATATATGCATCCAGTGGTATATCTTCATTGCAACGAGGACATTGGTTCGCACGGAGGGATTGCTCACGCAGCTCGTCTTCGAACACAGCTTACGGATTCGTTTGAAAGCTGAAGCTTCAAATGAAGAAGATAATGTTACTGTCGTTGGTACACCAGATAGCGCATCCGTCGCTGAGGGCAAAGCCATGGATGCAAATTCGGATGAGAGAGCCAGTGAACCTTCCGAAGCTTTGACGGCCATATCTCAGGATCCTTCCAATGACTCTCAATCCGCATCAAAGGTTGGTGTGAAGGGAAAAGATCATGACGACTCATCGACTTTCAAGAGTGGTGCTAAGCAAGCAAGCAAGAGCACAAAGGGCGCACAAAATCTCATCGGTAAAATCAACAATCTAGTCACCACAGATTTAGGCAATATCGTTGGTGGACGGGACTTCCTTCTGATCAGTACGCTTCAGTCCTTTCGTTTGAATTTAGAACCATTTTGTGATACACCAATCAGTCTTATATGTCCCACTGCAAACGGTCCTGTGCACCATATTCTTATATCAAGTACTTGGGTGGAGGTCGGCTTGTCTTCCTACTCTGGATTGAAAGAGTAATCTCACTTTTCTCATGCTCAAGCGCCTTCGTTGGTGTCGCTACGATGCTTGTCCTGTTTCCAATACCCGGATATATTGCCAAAAAGATTCAAGACACACAAGTTCAGAGAATGAAATTGGTACTGTCACCTCTAGTGTTTCTCTCCCTCATCCCGCCTGACTTTCTGTTGAAATTCAAGACGGATGCTCGAGTGCAAGATGTTACAGAAGGTACATCGCACGCTAACTTGATCTCCAACTCAGACGCTTGAGCTTTTGTATTCGCAGCCGTCAATGTTATACGAATGATAAAGCTCTTCGGGTGGGAACGTAGCATGTCGGAGAGGATTAGGGAGAAGCGAAATGATGAACTTGGTTGGTTATGGAAGCTTAAGGTTGGCAGAATAACATTTCCTTCAATCTGCCTGTCTTTGATATCATATGCTAGGTGTTAGAGACATTAAATGTGATCGCGAAGTGAGGATCGCCGATTGCGCTATCGTTTTGTTCAGGAAGAACTGAACGTTTTACAGCAACATTATCCCTTCTATTGTGATGTTGGTCACCTACGCCACCTATACTGTGATTATGAAACAAGAGCTTGCCGGTGCGTCAAACATTGCAATATAAATTTACTGCTAAAAGGGAATATATCTAGCTTCCAAGATCTTCTCTAGTATGACGGTATTTTCTTTGTTGAGGTTGCATTTACACCTATTGTCATCACAAACTAGCACTATGATTCAAGGTGTGCCCTCCTCGGTCGCATTTGATATTTCTCTCACGTTTTGCTGTTCAGGCAAAGTCTCATTAGATCGTATGACTGAGTTTCTGCACAAAACAGAATTGCTGGACTCGTTCGCAGATAAGCCTCCGCATATTGTGGATATCCCCACCACAACTCAGTATGAAGACGAGATTGGATTCAAAAACGCTACATTCTCCTGGTCTGTTGAATCCCCTAGTGGTACTTCAACGCCATCCAACCGGACGTTCCGGCTTCATATCGGTGGCGAGCAATTATTTAAACGTGATTGTATCAATCTGATCATCGGACCTACGTGCGTTTCATTTTCTGCATAACCGATATGAACTGCAATCATTTGCAGTGGATCGGGAAAAACTTCTGTGCTGATGGCTTTACTTGGTGAGTTTGGTTGATGTTTTCCCAGACCTTATTACAACGGCAATGGATAGGAGAGATGCACTTCATTCCATCAACAGCTGATGTATGGTTCAATCTCCCCAGGAAAGGAGGTGTGGCATATGCTGCACAAGAATCATGGGTTCAGAATGAAACAATCCGCGATAACATCTTGTTCGGTTCTGCGTATGATGAAGTTCGATACCGGAAAGGTAGGAAACGTGCTCGTTTCGCCTCTTGTTACTTCACCTGAGGCAATCTTTTCAAGTCCTGCACCAGTGCGCTTTGGAACGTGATCTAGAGTTATTTGACGCTGGTGATAAGACAGAAGTTGGCGAACGAGGACTTACGTTAAGGTTAGCCATCTTTCAAGATATCTTTGGCAGTCTTTTGATATCTTCGTACCAGCGGAGGGCAGAAGGTGAGACGCCTCAAAGTGCTATTGCAGCACTGTTTTATCGTTTTGATAGGCTAGAGTCACCCTGGCAAGAGCCATCTATTCGTCGGCCGAGATACTTCTGCTCGACGACATTCTCGCTGCCCTGGATGTGCACACGTACGTGCTATCCATTCCCCGTGTTCACTGTGTTTTTTGGGCTGAACCAGGCTGGCGGTTAGCTCGTCCTGGATCATTGACCGTTGTTTGCGAGGCGATTTAGTGAAGGGACGAACAGTTTTACTCGTGGTAAGAAAGGAACAACTCTTCTAGGAAATTTCCCTGGTTGACAACGTCTCTTGAAAGACACATAATGTCGCCCTCGCTGCGCCCATTGCTCAATATGTGATGTCGATTGGTCAAGATGGTACTGTACGAAGTCAAGGGATCGAACACTTTGCTTCTACTCTACCCAATGACCTCTCTCTAATATCAGAAGCAGAGCAAGGTCCGGGGAGAGTCATTGAAGGAGTCAAGCCCACAATCAAAAGCAACAAGCCTACAGATGGAAAGCTCGTGATTGCAGAAGAAATTGCAGAGGGACATGTTACATGGAAGTCTATTGAACTTTACCTTTCTGGATTAGGAGGAGACTATCCCCTTGCCTTCTTTTCGATCTGTATTTCTGCTACACTTCTAACAGCTTGCGTGAACACTTTCCAGACCTGGTTCCTTGGATATTGGGGTTCCAAGTATGAAAGCCACACATCCTCTGAGGTCAATCCATTCCCGTAGGGCTTTTTCTTTCATCGATTCGGTTCAGAATTGATGGGTTGCTCACATTCAGTTACCTCGCCCAATTTTCTCTTATTCTCTGTACAATGGTTGCCATTTTCGCTTCGTCGGAAATCTTCTACATCTATGGAAGTCTCAGGGCATCGAGGAGGATTAACGCTTCATTGGTTGATTCGGTCTTGGGAAGCACACTTCGGTGAGTTCGAAGGAAACATAGCTAATCACTTAACAACTGAGGATATTTCATAGATGGCTAGACGAGACGCCGACAGGAAGAATCATTTCTCGATGTACACAAGATATACGCGCTGTCGACGGTCCTATACCCGATGCACTGGTGGCGCTGAATGAGATTGGGATAGCAATGCTCACTAAACTTGTTGTTATCGTCATCTTTACCCCAATATTCTTGTTCCCCGGTATTGCCGTCGCAATTTTGGGCGCCTCTCTGGGTAATCTCTATCTGCGAGCTCAATTATCCGTCAGACGCGAGATGAGGTAGGCAAACACTGGTTATCATTGGTATACAGGTTCACATATGTTATTCAGCAATGCACGTTCACCGCTACTGGCTCATTTTAGCGCAGCAATTGTGGGTATAGGTAATGTTCATCTGCTTCCTAAGTTAAATACACTATTAATGTGAACCAGTCTCAATTCGCGCATATGGTGCTGAGGCTCCTTTCAAAACTGTATGTCTGGAACGGGTAAATCACTACGTCCGAGTTGCGCGAATGTCCTACAATCTAAATCGATGGATTGGCGTAAGAATCGACGTCTTAGGGGCTATTTTCACCGCTGCACTAGCTTCTTATCTAGTTTACGGCCGTTCGGTTGGAGCTGGTAACACCGGGTTCTCATTGAATATGGTCGTTGAATTTTGCAGTATGATCGTAGTCTGGGTTAGATTTTTCAACGATTTTGAAGTGGAAAGTAACAGGTAAGGAGCCTCATGATGTGCGGTGCATAGATGTTGTTAACATCATCGTAGTCTGGAGCGCATCCAAGGATACATTGATATCGAACATGAACCGGAAGCAACTGAGACTGGGAAGCCCCCTGCTGCATGGCCTAGTAGCGGCGATCTCCGTGTGGAAAAGCTTTCAACTCGCTATTCAGAGGTGTGGCTCATGTTGAAAGCACAATCACAAACTCATGATTCTTCTCAGACAGGCCCAGCAGTTCTTCATAATATTTCCTTCCATATCAAGTCCGGAGAACGCATAGGAGTCGGCAAGTCTTGTCTCAACAGTTCATGGAAACCTATGGCTAATTTAGTGAAACCTAGTGGGCAGGACAGGCAGCGGAAAGGTATAGTGTTTGACTTTCCACCCAACTCCAGCCATAACTCATTTGTTTCACAGAGTTCATTGACCCTCGCTTTATTGCGATGTATACTCACAGAAGGTACGGTATACTATGACGGAATTCCTACCAA
>MU130002.1:114696-124727 GCA_015039465.1 Phlegmacium glaucopus | reverse complement strand
CGACCCGATACAATATCCTAGTCTTGTTGAGCGTGTTTGGAGTTTACCTCTACAGAGATATCTGGCCCCTTGCTACGTTCATGGAGGAACCGAAAGATCTGCAAGAAGGTTACATGCTTTGGATCAAATTCAGCATCGTTACATTGACGGCCGTTTTCATCCCACTATTTATTCCTCGTCAATATGTGCCATTTGATTCAAAGGTTCCTTAATCCATTCGATCAATGTTATTTCAAGTGTTGATCTATTTTTTGAATAAATAGGATCCGATGCCAGAACCCAATCCAGAACAGACGTGCTCACTTTTTTCTTTGGTGTTTTATACGTATCTGGATCCGGTTATAATGCTAGGCTATCGTGTTCCACATTTGCGATTCGATCAACTTCCTCCTCTTTCAGATTCGGATTATTCTCAACATATCACTAAGAACGCCTTTCCGGTATTATATTTATCTTTGACACAACAACACCATGTGCTGAACACGATGCGTAGCATCTAGATCCTTACTGTGGTTCTAAACGGAGACACTTGTTCTTTGGTTTAATGCGTGTTTTTCGTGAGTTTGGGTATTAGCAGTCAAATTTCACAACCAAAATTCCAAATCTTGATGGTAGGCGTGGAGTATACGATCCTTTCGGTGTGCATCATTGGACAAGCCTTTGCCGTCTTTGCTGCACCGGTTGGCATAAATAGACTATTGAAGTCGGTTATTATAATTTGTGTAAACGACTTCTCACTCATTATTGCCCCAGTTACCTGGAAACCGGTGGCGCAGGTGCCTTTATTCGACCATGGTTCTGGATCTTATGTCTCCTTGCTGGGCCAATTATCAGAAATATATGCATCCAGTGGTATAGCTTCATTGCAATGAGGACGTTGGTTCGCACAGAGGGATTGCTTACACAGCTCGTCTTTGAACACAGCTTACGGATTCGTTTGAAAGCTGAAGTTTCAAATGAAGATAATGTTACTGTCGTTGGTACGCCAGATAGCGTATCCGTCGCTGAGGGCAAAGCCATCGATCTAAATTCAAATGATAGAACCAGTGAACCTTCCCAAGCTTCGACGGCCGTATCTCCAGATTCATCCATTGACTCTCAATCCGCCTCAAAGGTTGGTGTAAAGGGAGGGGATAAAGACGACTCATCGCCTATCAAGAGCGATCCTAGGCAAGCAAGCAAGAGCAAAAAGGGCGCACAAAATCTCATTGGTAAAATCAACAATCTAGTGACCACAGATTTAGGAAATATTGTTCAGGCACGGGAGTTCCTCTTGATCAGTGAGCTTCAGTCCTGTCGTATTAGTTGAGAACTATTGGCTGATACTCCAGCTAGTCTTATATGTCCCACTTCAAACGGTCCTGTGCACCGTGTTCTTGTATCAAGTACTTGGATGGAGGTTGCCTTGTCTTCCTACTATGGATTGAAGGAGTAATCTCATCTTTCTCATGCTCAAGCGCCTTCGTTGGTGTCACTACGGTGCTTGTCCTATTTTCGATACCCGGATATATTGCCAAAAAGGTTCAAGATGCACAAATTCAGAGAATGAAAATGGTACTGTCACATCTGGCGTTTCTCTTCCTCATCCCGCCTGACTTTCTGTTGAAATTCAAGACGGATGCCCGGGTGCAAGATGTTACAGAAGGTACATCGCACGCCAACTTGATCTTCGGCTCAGACGGTTGAGGTTTTATATTCGCAGCTGTCAATGTTATACGAATGATAAAGCTCTTCGGGTGGGAACATAGCATGTCGGAGAGGATTAGGGAGAAGCGAAATGATGAACTTGGTTGGTTATGGAAGCTTAAGGTTGGAAGAATAACCTTCAATCTGCCTGTCTTTGATATCATATGCTAGGTGCTAGAGACATCAAATGTGGTGGCGAAGTGAGCATCGCCGATCGCGGTATCGTTTTTTTTCAGGAGGGACTGAATGTTTTACAGCAACATCATCCCTGCTATTGTGATGTTGGTCACCTACGCCACCTACACTGTGATTATGAAACAAGAGCTTGCCGGTGCGTCAAACATAGCAATGCAAAATTATTGCTAGAAGGGATACATATCTAGCTTCGAAGATCTTCTCCAGTATGACGGTATTTTCTTTGTTGAGGATCCAGTTACACCAATTGTCGTATCGGATTGGCGCTACGATTCAAGGTGTGCTTTGCTCGGTCTCATTTGCTCCTTCTCTCACGTTTTGCTGTTCAGGCAAAGTCTCATTAGATCGTATGACTGAATTTCTGCACAAAACAGCATTGCTGGACTCGTACGCAGATAACCCTCCGCATATTGTTGATGTGCCAACGACAACTCAGTATGAAGACGACATTGGATTCAAAAACGCTACATTCTCCTGGTCTGTTGAATCCCCTAGTGGTACTTCAACGCCATCCAACCGGCCGTTCCGGCTTCATATCGGTGGCGAGCAATTGTTCAGACATAATTGTATTAATCTGATCATCGGACCTACGTGCGTTTCATTTTCTGCATAACCGATATGAACTGCAATCATTTGCAGTGGATCGGGAAAGACGTCTATGCTGATGGCTTTACTTGGTGAGTTTGATTGATGTTTTGCCAACTTGATTACACTTAATAGTCGACAATGGATAGGAGAAATGCACTTCATTCCATCAACCGCTGATGCCTGGTTCAATCTCCCCAGGAAAGGAGGTGTGGCATATGCTGCACAAGAATCATGGGTTCAGAATGAAACACTCCGTGATAACATCCTGTTCGGTTCTGCGTATGATGAAGTTCGATACCGGAAAGGTAGGAAACATGCTCGTTTCGGTTCTTGCCACTTCGTCTGAGCCAAACTTCCCAAGTCCTCCACCAGTGCGCTCTGGATCGTGATCTGGAGCTATTTGACGCTGGTGATAAGACAGAAGTTGGCGAACGAGGACTTACCTTAAGGTTAGCCATCTTTTTAAGATCTGTTGGGCAGTCTTTTGATATTTTCGTACTAGCGGAGGGCAGAAGGTGAGAGTCCGTGAGACGCCTCAAAGTGCTCTTTTGAGCTCTGTTTTATCTTTTTGATAGGCTAGAGTAACCCTGGCAAGAGCCATCTATTCGTCGGCCGAGATACTACTGCTCGACGACATTTTCGCTGCCCTGTGCACACGTACGTGCCATGCATTCCCTGTCTTCCTTGTATTTTTTGTGCTGAACCAGGCCGGGCGATTAGCTCGTCCTGGATCATTGACCGGTGTTTTCGAGGCGATCTAGTGAAGGGAAGAACAATTCTGCTCGTGGTAAGAGATAAACAATTCTTTTAGCAATTAGCAAATTTCTCTGGTTGACAACGTCTCCTGAAAGACACACAATGTCGCCCTCGCTACGCCCATTGCTCAACATGTGGTGTCGATTGGTCAAGATGGTACTGTACGAAGTCAAGGGATCGAGCACTTCGCTTCTAGTTTAGCGAATGACCCCTCTCTAGTATCAGAAGCAGAGCAAGTTCCGGGAACACTCATTGAAGAAGTCAAGCCTACAATTAAAAGGGACAAACCTACGGACGGAAAGCTCGTGGTTGTGGAAGAGATTGCAAAAGGACATGTTAAATGGGAGTCTATCAAGCTATACCTTTCTGGATTAGGAGGAGACTATCCTCTTACGTTCTTTTCGATCTGGATTTCTGCTACACTTCTAACAGATTGGGTGAACACTTTCCAAGTCTGGTTCCTTGGATATTGGGGTTCTCAATACGAAACCCACACGTCCCCTGAGGTCAATCCATTGCCGTAAGGCCCTGTCTTTCATCTATTAGGCCCACAATTGATGACTTGCTCAAAATCAGTTACCTCACGCAATATTCTCTTATTCTCTCTACAATGGTTGTCATTTACACTGCGTCATATATCTTCTATGTCTATGGAACTCTCAGGGCATCGAGGAGCATCAGCACTTCATTGATTGATTCGGTCTTGGGAAGCACACTTCGGTGAGCTCGAAGGAAACCTAGCCAATCACTGAAGAACTCACCATATCTCTTAGATGGCTGGACGAGACACCGACAGGAAGAATCATTTCTCGATGTACACAAGATATACGCGCTGTCGACGGTCCTATACCTGGTGTGGTTGCGACGCTCACCGAAATCGGCATGGCGACGCTCACTAAACTTGTTGTTATCGTCATCTTCACCCCAATATTCTTCTTCCCCACTATTGCTGTCGCCATTTTGGGTGCCTGCCTGGGTAATCTCTATTTGCGAGCTCAACTATCCGTCAAACGCGAGATGAGGTAGGCAGACACCGGTTATCATTGATATACCGTTCACATATGTTATTCAGCAATGCACGTTCCCCGCTACTGGCTCATTTTAGTGCAGCAATTGTGGGTATAGGTAACGTTCGTCTACTTCTTAACTTAAACATACTATTAAAAGGGGAAAAGTCTCCATTCGCGCTTATGGTGCTCAGGTTCCTTTCAAAACCGAGTCTCTGGAACGAGTAAATCACTACGTCCGAGTTGCGCGAATGTCCTACAATCTAAATCGATGGGTCTGTATAAGAATCGACGTCTTGGGGGCCATTTTCACTGCGGCACTAGCTTCTTATCTAATTTACGGCCGTTCAGTTGGAGCTGGCAATACAGGGTTCTCATTGAATATGGTCGTTGAATTTTGCACTTTGATCTTGGTCTGGGTTAGATTTTTCAACGAGTTTGAAGTGGAAAGCAACAGGTAAGGAGCCTCAGGATGTGTGATGCATAAAAAGTTCAACATCATCGTAGTCTGGAGCGCATCCAAGGATACATTGATATCGAACATGAACCAGAAGCAACCGAGACTGGGAAGCCCCCTGCTGCATGGCCTACTACTGGAGATCTTCGTGTGGAAAAGCTTTCAGCTCGCTATTCAGAGGTGTGGCTCATGTTGAAAGCACAATCGGAAACTCATGATTCTTCTCAGACAGGCCCAGCAGTTCTTCACAATATTTCCTTCCATATCAAGTCCGGAGAACGCATAGGAGTTGGCAAGTCTTGTCTCCACAGTTCACGAAAATTTATGGCTAATTTAGTGAAACCTAGTGGGCAGGACGGGCAGTGGGAAGGTATAGTGTTGACTTTCCACCGAACTCCAGCCATCACTCATTGGTTTCATAGAGTTCATTGACCCTCGCTTTATTGCGATGTATACTCACAGAAGGTACGGTATACTATGACGGAATTCCTACCAACCAAATCAATCTGGATGCATTGAGATCAAATATCACCATCATTCCACAAACTGTGAGTGGGTGTGATAAGCATTGTCGTTGATTATTGACATGGCCTCTCCTCCAAGCCCGAACTTTTAAGTGGTGCGTGCTCATCAAGAACATTTTAGCCCTTCTGGCTTATCAAGTGGAGTAGGTACACTCCGGCGTAATTTGGATCCGTTCGAGCAACATGACGATGCTACTTTGAATGATTCCTTGCGTGCTGCGGGACTGTTTTCACTTCAAGAAGAACTTGAGGAAGCTCGTCTAACTTTGGACAGCAACGTAGCTAGTGGTGGTGGTAATTTATCTGTTGGTCAGCGACAGATCATTGCTTTGGCTCGTGCAATTGTTCGCGGAAGTAAGCTCCTGATTTTAGATGAAGGTGAGTTGCGTTGGTCTTTTGTGGACTCCAAAATGTTGGTTGACTCCAGTTTGCTTTTTTTCAAGCAACCTCCGCCATCGGTGTGTTTGGCCATTATCATTGCTTCTCGTTGGCCTTTTTATGATGCATGATTTCAGATTATAAGACAGATTCCATCATACAAACTACTTTGCGACACAAAATGAGTTCAGACATTACTATCATCACCATTGCTCATCGACTGCAGACAATCATGGATGCCGACAGAATAGTATGTCAATGTAATTTTTCTTTTCCGTTTTTACTGAACACTAAGCTCAGATGGTCCTTGATGATGGACGGATCGTGGGTTATCTTCGAAATTGAAACATGGTTTTTCACTGATGGCTTCGTCTAGGCTAAATTTGACAGTCCGAGAACTTTACTCCAAAAGACAGACGGTTTCCTGAAGTCTATAGTAGACGGCAGTGACAATAAGGATGTGCTATATGCAATGGCAGATGGAATAGCCTCGGCTTCTTGTGTAAGGTAGTTGCCTCTATCTTGAGATTCAATTGAGAACTGGGTGTCTTTCATTATAAATCAGCGCTCGCTGTACTAAACAATGAACCATTAGAATTCCTGTAATATACTCTATTACATTTTCTGACCCAAGTTTGGCCCTAAGCCCCCCACACAGGTAGGTGGATATGCAAGTGCCAAGGACATGCATCATCAGCAAACTCCGATTTTTTGTCATAGTGAGTTATAGCAAAATATAAGGTAGAAGCAATCCATACTCATCCAATGTCACATGACCAAGCATTATAATGAGTGACAAATGAAAGAAATCTATGCTACATTTACAAAAACACTGTTATTAAAAAAGTGGCTCTGAGAAAATATTCCAAACTGCACTTGTTAAATTATCCTGGAAACAGAATTTTGATATATAGGCTGTGCTAGTTGTAGTATATTAAAATTCTGTTTCCAGGATAATTTAACAAGTGCAGTTTGGAATATTTTCTCAGAGCCACTTTTTTAATAACAGTGTTTTTGTAAATGTAGCATAGATTTCTTTCATTTGTCACTCATTATAATGCTTGGTCATGTGACATTGGATGAGTATGGATTGCTTCTACCTTAGTAAGGTATAGCATGGGTCCCTATCTCTGTAGCACTACAGAGATAGGGACCCATGCTATATCTTACTATATTTTGCTATAACCCACTATGACAAAAATTGGAGTTTGCTGATGATGGAGGCCCCCGAGGAGAGCCAAAGAACAAGGTCAGTTTTTTCTAGGTAAATAGAGACAGCCTTCACTAACCCACTGAATCCTCGCTGGCATGGTGTTCTGTTCAGAGACTCCAGTCAGCAACAATGGGTAGTTTAATTATTTACAGCAATGTCAACGACAATTGTTACGGCGACTATAAGCTTGCACTCGCGTTCGGTGCTGGGCCGATAGACCAAATAACTAGGGACTTAGATACAACTGCAATCGTGTTCAACAAGTTAAGACTGAGGGCGACAGGTTCTGAGCAAGCTGTGTAGATTAAGACCGTAAGAGTACAAAGGTCTAAACTAGGGATCATGGCTATGGGTATGGCTCTTATATACTAAGGGGTCGAGTCAGAGATAAGGGAATGGTCCGTGCTGGGAGTATGAGTCGGTACGAGTCAGAGATAGAGGGACGGAAGCGATGGCTAAGTATAGTACATGGAAGGTTCAGGGCAAAGGGTAAATAGGGAAAAGGGGTGGTGTAGGAAGAGAGCGATAGAGAAGGATGTAATGTACAGTGTAGGAAAGGGGAGAAAAAGGGATGGGGGCCATGCGCGTACCAGACGTTCATAACATTCATAACATTAGCCCATTGTTAGCCTAAATATCGTCCTCGATTTTGTTATCCTTGAAATATTCTTCTAAATCTTGTTTCTGTTGGTCGGCCTGTTGTTGATCTCTTCGTGAATTGACTTTGATCTTGTGTTCCGAAAGTAAGAGGATTTGATCCATCTTAAGCGCTTTCGCTGCAACATTGATGTCTTTCCACGTTTGAGTGGTGGCGTGATGACTTCCATAGCGTGGGTTATAAATGACCCATAGAAGAGAGGCGAATTGTTTAGCAGTGATTCCAGGGAGTTCGATGGCGTCGAATACATTGGTTCCTCGAATCTTGGATTGTGCTACGGTTTGTCCATCGGCTAGGTCGGAGTTGACGAATGCCAGTCGTTCTGAAAGCCAATTGGATTCTCGATCGAAGAAGTATCGGTGAACTCGGAAGCGAATATGTTCGGTTTGAAAGAAGAAATGACCGCCAGCGATATGAAGCATAGGGGGTAATTGACCAGGTCTGAAGATAGGGATTCCATTTTCAGGCGTGATGTCGTCGATGTATTCGTGAAATTGGTCGATATCAGTATCCATAGCAGTAGCAGTGTTGAAGTTCATGTTAGCGGAAGTAATGCGAGCAGCAGATGCGAGAGCCATGGTGTGGAAGAGGCGATAAGGAAAGGGAAAGGATAAGTCGCGAGTTCTTATAAGGAGGAATAGAGTCAGAGATAAAGGGGAGTCATAGATATGAATGGGGGTATTCTTAGCGTATGACTCAATGTTCTCCGGTAAGGTTACCGTCTTCATCTCCGTCAACGTCGTAGAATCCGGTTCCGTAAATGTCGGGATCGCAATCTTCTTCCTTTTTGACTTTAGATTTGCATCGGCAGGTGTTACCATCCGTCTGTCCTCGGCACCAAGCAACGTGATCGTAGAAGAGGGGGAGTCGACAACTAGCACAGTGTTCTGGTTCTTGTCGTCGTCGTTTGGGGAGAGGGGCTTTATCTTCTTCTTTGTTCTTGGGGAAATTGCTGGGCCAGTGTCCAGGGGCCACTCGTTTGCAGGATGGGCATCTGTAGGCACTGCATTCTTGTTTGCGATGTCCAAGGGTACCACATTGGAAGCATTTCGGTCAACTAGTGGGTGCTCGTGTCGTGTATGGGATGGATCGGATAAGAGGTATGTTGGCTTCGGACAGTTGTCGAGTGAGTGGTTGAGGACGGATACAAGTTCCAGTCTCTTCAGAAGGGTTGTTAAGAGGAATGTTGTTTGGGAAAGTGACAGGAGAGTTAGGGGGAGCGGGGATCCAGAGGTTGACAGTTGGGATTGTTAGGGTCAAAGTTTGTTCGATTCGTTTACTTAATCCATTGATTTCAAGGCGGGGAATGAGTTGTCGGATATTGTGTTCTTGAGTCGCATTTGTTTGTCGTAATTCTTGTGCCATTTTGATAAGGCCTTCTGCCATCTTTTCTAAGGTATTAGCTTGCGGAAGTACCAGTCGATGGTGGCAGTAGGCAATGTCGAATGTTTTGAAATCGGAGTCATGGGTCCAGTCTCGAAGGTGGTCTCGTACGTAGGTTCGGTAATGAGAATATGTGGGGAACTGAGAGTCGAATATTTGGGTGATGTCTTGGATTCTGAATTGTTGGTTGGTAGTAGTAGAGCTTGTGGGGGAAGATGGGGGAAGTGGAAATTGAGTAGCGAGGAATGTAGTGTGAACATTGAGAGGTTTGTTCTCGAGAATAGTAGCAAGGGAGGCAGTAGTATTGAGAGTGGAAGTGGATGAAGGGGTTGTTGACGAGGGAGTCATGGAGGGGGCGATTGGAGGGGGAATGTTTTCTTTGTTATCTTCACTGGAGTCGGTGTCGATTTTTGTAACTTTGAAGAAGGTCTTGTGAGTTGGTGACATTTCGTTCGGGTTCCCAGGTGTTTTCTGCAGTTGAATATCCTTTCCATTTTATAAGGAAAGCGTATCCTCTTCCCTGTCGTCTGTGGGAGATTATTGACTCGACTTCGTACTCCGGTTGGCCTTCGATAAGGTCAGGAGGTGGTTGTGGGAAGTTATCGCCATAGACTCCATTTGTCTTGTAAGGGGAAAGTAGTGTGATATGAATGACTGGATGAATTTTCCAGGAGTGGGGTAGTTCCAGGCGGTAGCTGAGGGGACTTAGAACTTCTATGACTTTGAAGGGGCCTTCTCGTTTAGGTGCCATCTTCTTGGTTTCGTATCGCAGTTTAAGGTATCGTGACTCGAGCCATACCTTATCTCCTATCTTGAATGGGGTGAAACCTCGGGTAATACGTTCGGTCATGACTTGTCGTGCGAGTTCATGGGCCGCATTGGCTTCTTTCCGTGCTTCTTGGAGATTGATAAGGCGTTCTTGGGTGTTAGGGATGTTGGTTCTAGGGAATGCAGTGGGGATAGCGGTTGGGTTATAGCCCATTTGGAGGAATAGGGGAGATTCTTTTTGCGTAGCATGTGGTTTGGTGTTGTAAGAGAACTCAAGGGTAGGGAGGTATTGTCGCCATTGGTCAGGGTTATTTGCGCAGAAGATAGATAGATAAGCTTCGATTTCTTGGTTTGCTCTTTCGGTAGCGCCATCTGTCTGTGGGTGATGGGCTGTGCTCATGACTAGGTTGATGCCAAG
>MU130002.1:98491-111211 GCA_015039465.1 Phlegmacium glaucopus | reverse complement strand
ACTAGGGATCAAATCTGGAAACATGAGAATGCCAGAATTAGATGTGTCGAACGAGTCTTGGACAGCGGGAGTCAGAATTTGAACAACTTGTGCTAACGTCAACATAGATTCAGGGATCAATAAACCAGATAACCGGGTCGTGGCTTGCGCTCACGTTCGAATATCAGCGGCATTGTTTTCCAGATTTGATGAGAACGCAGGCGAAGAGATTCGCGTCTGCTTGGAATGGAAGACCTCGGGTTGCTTTGTGCGTGATCGGTTTGTTTGGTCGTCAGTGAACCTAATAGGAGCACTAGGCTTGAGCACACTAGCGGATATAGTTGCCTCAGTATTCTTCTAGCACACCAGCGGTTATGGTTGCCTAGAGTTCTCTATTATGTGGTGCTGCAGTTTCCCGTTTATGGTTCGGGGATCGCTCAGTAGTAGTCTTCTTCTTTTATGTTGGCCTTCGTCAGTTATGCTGTGGCTGTTGCTTCTTGGAGAGCTTCTTTTTGAAGGGCTCGGTCTTGCATACTCGGTGTCGAGATGTTGTGTTGGTTCTGTTCTTGCTCATCCTTCTTTGGGAGCTTGTTGGCGTTGTCTGGTTGGTCAGGGAGTCTGTGGCTGTTGAGGAGTTGGTTGATGAAGTCCTTTTCAGTTTTGGGGTCATATGTGTGGTGGGCAACGAGGGAGGGGTAAGGTTTGTGGACGGGGTAATGGTAGATGGAGGAAACCTGGACTTTGTGGGCAAGTTGTCGGTTTTAGGCTAACCCTATATTGATCACTGGTGCTTCTATTGCTGCTGTTTTACAGTTTTCTTCATGCGTAGTTGGGGGGCGTCGGTATGGTGCCTCTAGCTCTGCCTGAGGATAGGAAGGAGGTCCTGACAGCTCATATGGAGAGAGAGTTACTAAGTTAGATATTGAGGCTTCGGTTTGTTTAGTAGAAATAGGAGAGTAAGGAGTGACCGCCTTGACGATTTTAGACCTTTCTTCGGAAGGAACTGCTTACAGAGCGATGGTGTGGGGGTCTGAAACCTTGAATACGGCCAAAGTAGTTCTTTGAGTTTCTTCGTAAGAATCGGCGGCTGCGGCTTCCTCTTCGGTCTCGGGTTGATACGGTTGAGTCTGTTCCTTGGTTGAGCCATCTGCTAATGTAGCGTGTTAAGTCTTAGGAGTGCCCTTCTAGGTTCTAGTTTCTGCTGTTTTGAGAATAGCTGATAAAGAGTCTTCCCTAGGTGTGGAGAGAAAATGTCTTTTAGATACCTGAGCTTTTGGGGGGATGTCGGTAGTTTCTAACCATACGATTTCGGAGAGCTAAGCTAGAAGTTATGTTTGCTACGTTCCTTTATTGAGTCGCTTTTTGACCTTCGTGGGGGGTTCGGTTCTTTTGAATGGGACGCGGTGCGATACAATTAGTAGTAGTACTGGCTATGGGTATGGCTCTTATATACTAAGGGGTCGAGTCAGAGATAAGGGAATGGTCCGTGCTGGGAGTATGAGTCGGTATGAGTCAGAGATAGAGGGACGGAAGCGATGGCTAAGTGTAGTACATGGAAGGTTCAGGGCAAAGGGTAAATAGGGAAAAGGGGTGGTGTAGGAAGAGAGCGATAGAGAAGGGTGTAATGTACAGTGTAGGAAAGGGGAGAAAAAGGGGTGGGGGCCATGCGCGTACCAGACGTTCATAACATTCATAACAACAATGATATGAACATGAAGACATGAAGACAGGACAATATTGATAATATACATGAGTCTGAGTCAGAGAAAGAGGGATGGGTGGAGGATGTTGGAAATTAACAACAACTGTTGGAACTTGGAAGATGATAATGGGACCAGTCGCATGTGTCAAGGGCAATAGAAAGCACACATTTCCAATATATTCACTGTATCTGGAAGCAATATGTTCAAAACTAGATACATTCTTGATAATGGTAGAACATACTGCAAGAGGGACCTCCAAGCAATAAACTTTACCACAGTGACGCTGAGTGATCATGCTTCTTTTGATTATGGCTCCATCCTTTCAGAAACTGCCACTGCAGATCCTGGGATTGGGATTCATCTTTCAGAACAATGAGAAGGTGGTGTACTTGCATGAGTGGTGTTGTGGTAGCCTGCCCATCAGCTGTCTTGCTCTTCTTTAGTGGAGGGTCTTCCTGAAGTTCATCCTTCAGGATGGCAATAATTTCATGGATTTTCTGGTAGCCCATAGCAGAGCCTCCATGCTTTTGTGACATGGTCACCTGGAGTACCCACAAAATGGTGGATTTCTTTGTGTAGTTGAGTTCAATGGTGAAAGCATCAAATAAGGGGAAGTTCATGTTGGAAATTTGGATGTCAGTTTAAAGTACAACAGTCCAGATGAGAGTGCTAACAGAGTGGAGCTTAGGCTGGAGGCCCAAGGGGGAATACAGATTGTATTGGTTTAAACCGATGGAGAATTCTGTCTCCAAAGGTCTACTACTTATACATCTCAGACTGTGGCTATGTTACAATATACATCTACAAGTCTTTACCGCTATTGGTCAGTATTCCAACTATCTACTCCATCAGCAAACTCGGGGATTTCCCATAGTGTGTCATAGTCATGTCACACTAAATTATAGTAGATTATAGTATCCTATAGTCACATCACCATAACTATAGTGAATTATAGATTCATAGCATCCATGTGACACACACCAGCGCTGTCTAGCGTAGTCTAGCCTCGTCACTATGTCACATTAGAATACATTGTTTTTCATTAAGTTAAATAAACCAACCCTAAACCAAGTATCCGTGCGCAAAAATTAAAATTACTAAATATGTAAGTTCAACATTTGTTCCTACCAAGTTTGTCGTTCCATACTGCCACCACCACCACCTGACGACTACAATACTGACAACAATGACACCACTTGTAATCCCCCCTCATCGGGAGGGGGTAAGTACTTTCTATCTTGATCTTTATCTTACTGATTTTAATCTACAGGTACAACAGCAACGGCTCTGACAATACCAGAACCCATAGATGAAACAATTTTTATTTTTTTTATAGTTTCTATTATACTGTATTAATTTATTTTGCCCCAGGAACAATGGTTGGGGCTCGTTTGGCCCCACCTCACCATTTTTTGCACCAATCACGATGCACACACAAACGACGCATGACGATGACGCACAAATGACACATGACGACAGCGCACAAACGATGCACAATGACAACGCACAACGGAATGACGACAGCCCCCTCAATGACATGTGACGAGTCTGACGACGACGTGCAACGATGATGACATGTGACAACAACAACAACGACATGCAACAACGATGACAACACGCGACAATGACGATGTGCGATGACAATGATGGCCTGCAACAACGATGGCCTGCGACAACAACAACGCAACAACAACAACCTGTGATGATGATGTGTGATGATGATGACGTGGCGCGATGACAATGACAATGATCCTTTACAGTAGTATATATAAGTAGTATATATTACAATGTTTAGTACTTAGTTGAATATGATCCTTTTTTAACAATTTCCTTACTCCAGGTGTGATGCTATTAGAATATTATGATATTATAGGCCTCTCTAATTAATTATGGACAGTATTAGCCTAGCCCTATGTAGCACCTTATAGCCCTATATAGCACCTTATAGCACTCTATAGTGCTGTCTAGTGTCGGGCTATTTCCGGATAGCGTTACCGTGACACTGGACAGCACTATAAACAAAAGAACCTTTTCTATGGTTCTATGGTGCTGTCCGGTGCTGTCCAGTGCCGGTAAGTTGGCCCCAAGTTTGCTGATGTCTGGTCCATATCAATACATTTAGCTTGGACAATTACTAAAATTCCAACAGTTCAGATCCCCAGGAATATAGTAGGAGTTGTTCTCCAGACAAGTGGAGAGGTTGGCAGTGGACTGAAGCTTGATGATCTTGTGCTTGACTTTCATAAATTGTACACATCAGGAAAAATGACTTCTGCCCTAGGCTGTCCTGAAATGTCCTGGGGTGCCCCAGGCAGTTCAGGTGCTCAGGTCAAGAGGTTGCCCTGGGGTGCAAGTTACCTATGTATGAAAAGTCTTAGGCTGTCCTGTGGCAACCTGAGGCAACCTGAGAGCATCCTGAGGCAGCCTTAGTCCCTTTGGATCTGATGCTAGAAAACATATATAAACCAGATATTTGAATGGTCTCACACAACAGAATAATAATAATAATAATAAAATTATATTCAATTATTCTAAACATCATATATACTAGTAATAAAATAATAATAAAATAGTGATACATAAATATACTAGTACTATATATACTGGGGAAGTAGGAAATAAGAAAACAAAATTGTGGGTGGTTTATATATCTTTTGGATGGCGCACAGACCATTGGTCACATGATCACAGATAAGCATGATTTCAAGCATATGGTGGGTCAGGGTAGATTACATAAATTCCAAAAAAAGAAATTTTTTAAAGATGGTAGAGAATTGTGTTAGGACCCTGAATATGTTTAAATTATATTAATAGCAGCTCTCCTTATTGAGAAAACTGCAAAATACTTTCCTGGATGCGGTGGTTAAAGATTTTCTAGCAAAATTCATAAATTCTAAGGGACTCCCAGGGCCTCCTGATGTGATTTAATCCAGATGGTCAATGCACCAGGATACACTAAACATGTCCTGAGAAAATGGGTGACACTCTTTATCTATGCTGTCCTAGGTTGTCCTGAGGTGTCCTTGGATAAGTGTGTAACACTCAAATTTTACCTGTGCTGCTCTAGGGTGTCCTGGGATGTCCTGAGTAGTGATGTGATACTAACAAATTACCCAAGGCTACCTAGGGCCAAAATCATTTTTCCTGATGCATTATCTAGAACAGGGGAATCCTGGTCCAAGGTGAAATGCAGTGGATCAGCGACATCGGACTTCATGTTGGTAAGTGGCCAGATGCTGTCTGTAGTGTTTGCTATATAATGATGAGCTAATGGCTCAAGAAACTGTCCTGCCAAAGATCCTCCATGTGGAATGCTTTGAAAAAAGCTAATATGCTGGCAAATTATGATGTCCTCTGCTTCACCCAGTTCAAGTTCCTGGAACACATTCCTAGCAACCCAGTCCAACTTGAAGTCCACATTCCAACAAACACTCACAAGAGGGCCTTGATCAACTGGGTGGAGAGTAAGGATTCAATGAGATATAGAGTGGTTGGCTCTTCAATTTCTAGAGAGGGTGGATACAGCATCTTGCAATTCCACATATGTGAGGTCAAAAGCATCCTTGTTGATATGATTTAAATCTGCATAAGCATGGTTTTTGCAATTTTCATCTATTATTTCAGCATAAATATTAATTAATGCACCAATAACTGGCTAATACAGCTGATAATAAACAAGGGAATCAGAGTTGTTTACCCTACAACTGCTGATTAAACCTACTACTGTGTGACTTGAATGCATATAGTTTATAAGTGTGGTCAATAGACTATCATTTGTTACACTACAAATTGCATGTCTGGATTAAAACCAATAAATCCATGAATATCCTTATAGACTTGGCACAGGAAAAGTTAAATAAACATATATTGGGGTTAGCAATGTCATGGGGTGTGATTGTGGAGCAACAGAATATTATTAATAAATATTCAGGGGAAGGTTGGTGCCCTAGCAACAGTGGTGTTAGGGGATGTCTCTGTGTTAGTACACTAAGACTTAGAGAGAAGGTTATCGCCTGTGAACCAAATTTAATATCAAGGTGTTGTTCTAGGAATGACACCTGCTACCTTTATACAGAATACAAGATAGACCCAGGTAACTACCCTGGGCACAGGCAATGACATGACAGTAAGTAAAATAGAAATAGGACACACATTCCATGAGGAATGTGTGATAAGTATCTACTCAGAGATGCATGTGTGTACAGTACTGAGCTAAACAGATGGCGGGTGGTAATCCCGTGAGTCCATGCTCAGATAATGGTTTGTGTACAATACTTAGGGGAGGGTGTGATGGAGTATGTAAGTGTTCGTGTATGTACCTATGTAGTGTTCTCTAACAAGTGGAAGCAGAATAACCAAGATAGTGGAACCATGTGATTGTGTGGGAATCATGATGATTAAGGATAGGGGGAGTGCTGAACAATCATAAAGATTGTTTCCAGGCACAATAGGCACAGTTACCATCAAGAGGGGTGGAAACTACCTAAAATTAGTAACATGGGGCTAGAAATAGACAACCCCTATATTTTCAGGAACAATGAGTGCACATGGTGTCAGAACCAAAGTAAGGGTACCAGGAACCAGTATATCTATTTTTGGACATTATCTATTTTTAAATATCTCAAATGTATAAAATACCTCCCAGGGTTTGTAAATAGTCAGAAAATTGGATTCTTTCTTTCCCCCCATTTGCAACCTAGTACAGCTCACTGTCTTAGACATTGAGCAAGAACACTTGTCTTTGAGATTTGGGTATTGAATACAGATCAGTTTCTCAGAGTGTTGGACTTGTTATAACAATTGTTGAATTGTTGTAAAAGTTGTGATTGTGTTAAAGTCATAGCAGAAGTTTGAAACCCTTCTTGTGTATGCAATTGTGTTGAAGTCATAGCAGAAGCAAGGAGTCTTCTAGTGTATGCAAATTTGTTGAAGTTGTAATGTCTAGGTTGCAAATGAGGGGGGGAAAGAAAGAATCCAATTTTCTGACTATTTACAAACCCTGGGAGGTATTTTATACATTTGAGATATTTAAAAACAGATAATGTCCAAAAATAGATATACTGGTTCCTGGTACCCTTACTTTGGTTCTGGCACCATGTGCACTCATTGTTCCTGAAAATATAGGGGTTGTCTATTTTTAGCCCCATGTTACTAATTTTAGGTAGTTTCCACCCCTCTTGATGGTAACTGTGCCTATTGTGCCTGGAAACAATCTTTATGATTGTTCAGCACTCCCCCTATCCTTAATCATCATGATTCCCACACAATCACATGGTTCCACTATCTTGGTTATTCTGCTTCCACTGTTGCTAGGGCACCAACCTTCCCCTGAATATTTATTAATAATATTCTGTTGCTCCACAATCACACCCCATGACATTGCTAACCCCAATATATGTTTATTTAACTTTTCCTGTGCCAAGTCTATAAGGATATTCATGGATTTATTGGTTTTAATCCAGACATGCAATTTGTAGTGTAACAAATGATAGTCTATTGACCACACTTATAAACTATATGCATTTAAGTCACACAGTAGTAGGTTTAATCAGCAGTTGTAGGGTAAACAACTCTGATTCCCTTGTTTATTATCAGCTGTATTAGCCAGTTATTGGTGCATTAATTAATATTTATGCTGAAATAATAGATAAAAGTTGCAAAAACCATGCTTATGCAGATTTAAATCATATCATCATGGCACCGGGTCGTCCCCAGATAGCTGAAGACCGCACCAAATATGTCACAAGCAGAGTATCCAAAATGGTCAATCGCAGCATCCAGAAGGTAGTTGAGGGCATTGTCAGGTGACAGCAGCAGAGCATCTTCTTCACTGTAACATTCCTTGAGGAGAGCATGGGCATTGGGGTAGACCTCTAATAGGCCCCTCAGATTTGGAGAGGAGCTTCCATAAACCTTGTGAAGTGTGTCCACCAGGGAGTGGTACTTGTCCTGATATTGCAACCTGGGTAGAGTGCGCTCAGATGTAGACAGAAATGTGTGATCAATATGACATACCTTGCATGAGCTCATCACGAGTCCACAACAACAAACTGGTGTGCAGAGGAGCCTGTTCCTTGTCCCAAGTCCAGTATTGGATGGGATTGGGCGAAGCTGTCTGCACTGGAAAACATGGATGGGTGACCAAGGACCTCTCCAGCTCTTTCTGCTCACAGATATCAAATATCAACCAGATAAAGATATTTGAGGAGGATATAGGATTAGGGAGTGATGCATCTAAACCCTGAGCAGTAAGCACCTCCATGCCAACTGTTATGAATGTCTGGTACACTCAACAGTCCCCTTATTCTTTTCTCCTTCGCTTCCTTCCTTCATCACTATTCCCCAACCTACTATCCTTTGCCCTGAACCTTGTACTATATATAGCCATTGCTCCTGTTTCCTTTATCTCTGACTTGTACCAACTCATACCTAGCACAGACCATGGGCATTGCCCTTATCTCTGACTCAGACCTCTACTATATAAGAGTCATACCTATAGCTACAATCCTTAGTTTAGACCTTCTGTATCTTACAGTCATAATCTACTAGCTTGCTCAGAAACCTGCAACTGTCTCAGTCTCCCTTGTGATAATGATTGCAGTTGTACATAAGCTCTAGTTATTTGGTCTATCAGCTCAGTGTTGAAATATTTTGCAGCTAGAACAGTTGAATTGTAAGTCTCAACCTTTTTGATAAAAGTTTTAGTTAATTATTATACCTAGAACAGTTGAATTGTAACTAGGTGATTATTAGAAGTAGTATTAAGTGAATAAACGAATGAACTCACATCTCAACCTTTTTGATAAAAGTTGAGACTTGTAGTAAATAAGACTCCATCACTAAAAGAATGTGATTATGTAATAGAAGAAAAATAAATTGAATAAAAAGATAAAGAGAAAATGATAAGATAAATAAGAATCAATGGAATGATACTCGCACAAATTCAACACTCAGCACCGAATGTGAGTGCAAGCTTATAGTCGCCATAACACTGACTGCATAGACTTTGTTAAAGTAGAAAAGGTACACTTTTTTCCATGTGGGGAGAAGAGAACAACTTGCTTCTGCTGCAAAAGCCAAATGAGGAGATAGTAATTGAACAGCATCTTGCCTTCAAACATGATTCATCTTATGCAATAGTGGATATGGGAAAGTAACTATGCACCAGTGCCAGGCTGACCAGTTAGGATAACCCTGTGTCTACCCTGTGATACCATTTCTTTTGCCCAGACAGTGTCAAACATCATCACATAAGAGCCACAGATGAAAATTGATGGTGATATAGAGGGGTCGAGGCGATGGGGCAGGGGTTCAAGAGATAGAGATGGAGACTTAGGATCAATGAGTGAGGCAGATTGGCTTTCTGTAGCCCCATACCACTTAGCACAGAAATGTTGCCAATTTTTCTCAGCAGGCTGCCATATGGCTCTAGATTCATCTTTCCACTCCCAATTATCAGGATCTATAAAGATGGGAAGTACTTAGGTCAAGACGAACAATGATCACACATGCATGATTGGGCTCACTCACCAGCATTTTCATCAGACAGCACGGAGCTTCCGGCAAGCCTTTGTATGATATTCGGAGAGTGCTGCATATCAGGATGAAGTAATTGGCAATTCAGCTCCTGTCTCAGCTTTAATTTACGCACCTTTGCAACTGTTTGCCTTTAGCAGCCTTGTGGAACCGAAACATGTCGGACACCTCCCTAATTGCTAATCGAACTTCGTGATTGCAAGCGTTCTAGAGGAGGAAAGAAAGTTGTGGCTTGTAGTCAGCCCCAGCCGAACAAGCCGCTGAGCTGGGCTTGAAATTCAACCCAATCCCTTGTGGGTTCAAGTGGGTCTTGTCTGTGACGTGAGAAACGCCCCAAATTGGGAATGCGTATTGATCTTTAGTGCTTTAAGCTTTGTTTCTTTTACCATACCCTTGCGTACTTTACAAAAGCGTCTTTCTCAATATCCCTCACACAATCTTTGACGAACCCATCTACAAAATATTCAATGGCTTCAGCCAAAGAGAAAACGGCCCCCCTTCGCCAGTCGACCCTCACCACTCTGGACAAAGGAAAAGGGAAGAAAAAGCGTACTTTAGCTCTTGCGAATGGAGGTGTGCACCTCTTTAATGTCTGTATCGCGTTATTGATGTCATTGACGCGTTCTAGATGAACTCGACTTGTTGTCATCTCTTCCTGTCACTCCAGAGGTAACCCTTCTCACGACCGTGTCTGCTCTGATATCAAAAGGCTAATTCTTGTTTTCTCAGATCCTAGAAGCTATGCGGACGCGTATCATTGAGCTCGAGGATGAACTGGCCCAACAGCCCCCAACGAAACGCGCTCGAACGAGCATCGCGCCAAGCGCGCCTGACGCGTCAACACCAGCTGCTGCCGGACCTTCCACCACATCGATAAAAATGGACGAAAAGAAAAGAAAAATGCAGGTCAAGAAGGTATTTGATAGGTGCGCATTTTTTCTCTCCCGAACCATTTGTTCAACCCCTTTAGGCTGAAGAAAGAATGCAAATCCGATGCCGTCAAGTTCCAAGGCTCTCCAAAGTCCATTAAAATCGATGAGGTGTATTCTGAGGCCGAGTTTGAGCTGCTGTTCAGCGGGAAAGGACTTTTGATTCAGCCCACGTCGACCAATAAGCCGAAGAGCGTCGTTACGATTATTCATTTCGTGAGTCCCCAATTATGTTGATTTAGGAGCATTGTTGATCATTTCGATAGAATTCCCAAGCCCATATTGAGTCGTTCTTTGGGGACGAGCTCAAACCATTGAAAGGCAACTCGTGGAGCCGGGGTGGTGCGTGTTGATCCCTTTCATGTTGACGGTCCAGGCTTACTTATCCTTCCTTTCTGCTCCAGGTGTGCCACAACGCACGTTCGGAGCGGGTTTCGGTGGCTATGGTTCAACGTTTGCCAAGTCCCTGAAGATTGGTGCTGTCGATGTTGACATCCGATCGCTCGAAGTGAACTACTCCAAGAACAATATGAAGTGCAGCCTGAAGTTCGAGGTCGCCCAACAGGGTGGTGGTAGTGGCAACTGTTTCGGCTATGAATCAGACTATTGAAGGCTTTTTGGCTTTCGTAAGTTTTATTTTAATGAAACCGTCATTGTCTACATCATGGTAAGTATGTTATATCTCTGCGGCCTTTTCTCGTTGCTGAACTTTTGCTATTTTCTAGCAACTCATTCAATTGTTAATATTTATATCAATTACGATGAATACACCTAATAAATACTATACTTGACCTCTACATCGCTTCTATCAGACCCGTCCCATTGAAGTATCACAAAACGCTCCACCAGTGTTTAACA
Organism: Phlegmacium glaucopus; assembly: GCA_015039465.1. Taxonomy (NCBI): domain Eukaryota; kingdom Fungi; phylum Basidiomycota; class Agaricomycetes; order Agaricales; family Cortinariaceae; genus Phlegmacium; species Phlegmacium glaucopus. Next base: position 100,206 of record MU130002.1, on the reverse strand, counting down.
AGAAGGTATGAAGGTTCAATTTAGGTTTGAATTTAAGTAACGCAACAACGAACCAACAAAAATTTGATAGATGAATTCACTAGTAGTTGCAGGAGAAACTCTGCTGCGGCCGATGTACCTTCTGTTCTTTATTGTTCTAACATCTACGATCATCAAGAAACCTTGTATGTATGTATGTATAATGGCGGTTCGCGCAGAAATATTTTCACATAGTTCATAAATGTCATGAAGTCCATTGTAAAAATCCACTATCTAAGGTCAGGTCTTAGAGTTGCGAAGAAAAGTCGCAATCATCACTACATCATGCGAAAGACAGAAATTACTGTCATTGCAAACCCGCAGGGCAGCTCCAACAGAAGCACCGTCACCCGTTTTAGATCCGGTAGTACTCACACTGAAGGTCGAAGATTAACGAGTACTACTGGTCAGCGTTGGCGTTGAGCTGAAGGAGGTCGTCGAAGCACCAGGACCGGGGTCCGGAACTTGAGTTGCGTGTTTGATTGGGCTGGAAGTTCTCCAAAATCGGGTTCCTGAGGAAGAACATTAATATATTGAAAGGCTCTCAGAACAAACGTCATCGATCCATAGTCAAGTGATTGTGGCCCCACCGGGTGGGCAGCTGAGAGAGAATCCCGTGAGCAGGTTTGCTTAGAATTATCAACTGGCCGCTGGGTGATATGTGGACATCTCGGTAATGTTGTGGGCGTTATCTGAATAAAAGAATTGGTTCCGAGTCTACTACAAATATCGGTACTAGTAGGATCTATGCTATACATTCCGTTACTAGCAACGCAATGGTGACATACATAAGAAAACGCGACGAAACCACAGGACATCGTCCATGGTTTTTCCAAGGTTTGGTTTATGCATAATTTGAAGTTCCTATGGACTTTAGTACACGTAGCGACATTCTAAAGGTCATGTGAGATCACAAGACGAGTATTCTCCTGATCCACTTCCACCACCAAATATTCTCGATGATTCGAAAAGGGAGTTTGATAAAAAAATACAACAAAGAAATTATTTAGCACATAGAATTGACAAAATATATGTACATAGTGAGGGTTTCGGCATTAAGCTGACATAAAGATGCCGGTTGCCTTGCCCGTCTTACCTTATCTTACCTGGATCCTTCATCATTCTCTATCACAGGCTATCAGACTGCTATCAGACCAAGATTGTATTAAAAATTCCCAGCGCACGGTTGCTGCGAAATTGGAATCGGTCTTCTCTGTGAGTACATTTGTTGGTTTCCGACGATGTGAGCGACGAAATTGAATTTATGGGCCAGGGCACGGGCGTAAGAAGTACTTGCAGCAATATGTAGTGATATTGAGAAGCTCTCTGAATCATTAGCAGTTATATGCGACGACCACGGAGTACGCGTCGTTTCACGAATAGCCGATGATCAATATCAACTTAAATAAAGAAACCCACCGATGAACCTTCCCAAGCCACATTAAACTTTTCTCTTCTTCTCCATCATCAAGACAAGCTCAGAGTGTTGTCGACTTGCAATATCCCATTTGACAGCATATACCTGTCTCAACGATGGATACCTGGAGGGAATACAACACAATAAATTTCTTGTTAAATGGGCGGATTACTGAATCGAAATTGAAGCAAGTCGTCTCCATGACGTTTCTCACAAATAGATCTTCATTTCATTCCTCTCATTAGCTTTCCATCTGATTCGTGGTCTGTCCCCTTCGCGG
>MU130002.1:44991-88143 GCA_015039465.1 Phlegmacium glaucopus | reverse complement strand
CTTCTTGGTACTCAAATACTAACACGAAAGTTGTACTCGGCGTGGAGACTTATCGCTCGACTTTCCAAAAGATGTGCCTCTAGCGGCGATCATCCGGTACGTCGTCCCCCGAAGGGTAAGAGTCAACGAAGACCAAGTACAAGCTATAGTTACATAGGAACCTACGCGAGGTCTGATGCTTACTACAATTTTATAAAATACATAGTGTGTAGTACTCCGAGGAATGGACAACGAAAGGTGAAGTTTTAGCAACTTTTTAGATTGGGTCTGGTTCTAGTCTAACGTTTTAAGTTGCTGGTATAAGTTACTCTTGGGCCACAATGGTCGGGGTTGGCTTGCCGGCATTTGATCTATTCTTCGATCACGTCGTCACTTTTATCAGGGATTCTGCAGCTAAGAATGTGGTTAGGTAGCTAAATCTAACATCCTGTAAGCGCGTTGAGCCTGCATCACTAAATAAGCAAGGTCTCTGAGCCAAAACTTTCCTTGGACTCGTGGTATACGCGCTTAACTCTGACCAGGTGTAATTATCACACAAATTCAATTCTTCGTCTACTTGCAATGGATATGGGTGTTAACGACGCGATTTTAATCGATCATCGCCCCTTGCACGTAACGACTTATTGTATACACTTGCCATATAGTTACACTATCGGTCACAAACGGATGGAGTAGAGCGCAGACTGCCTATTAACTCGAGCGTTTATCTCTAATGGGTCTCTTCGTGGGTTGTACCGCTGCCGTTATGGTCCCTTGTTCTTATAACCCCATTTCTACTGCTATTGTTGTTCAAATCACTCGTAGCAATAGGGCTAAAGTAAGTCGCAGTGTTAACGTAACCCATATCCTGGCAGCTGTCGCGCATATAGAACCCATGTAGCTCGTTACTAAGAAGGACATCCGCAGAGCAGATCGGTAGATACTCCAAAGGACTCAGCAGTTCACTAATCGATACAAAGGAAGCTTGAGTGGCTTCACACGAAGGGTTCTGGCTTAGTTGGTTACTTCGCGACTATGAGGAGCTACGGGACTCTGAAGGTATCTATTTCTGCTAAAGGCTGCGTCGCTTTTAGCGTTGGTAACATGTGTCTTATTCTCTTTTAACCTACTCCATTGACCTAAACTCGTTCGGTAGTTACGACTCGGCTTAGCCATTTTCTTTCTCGGGATGCCCCTACCTAACTGGAGTCTCCTGCACACCAAAAGTATGAACCTTGGGGTTATAGGTTCCTTGGTCTGGACCTTTCACAAGTGGGTTCGACAATCCTCACTTCGTCTTTATGTCTAGCTTTTCTTCTCTTCTCCTATCAGAGGAGGATTAGGTCTTTCCATATCAAACTATCTGAAGGTACATTGTACAGGGAGACGTTAAAGAAGACGTTAGTGCTCGAAAGGTAGACATCCGAACAGGGAAAACTAACACCAGAAATAAAGAAGTTACTCACAAGGGCCTTGAAGAACGAGACGAAGACAATAATCTCTCCCCAGTAACTGATTTCATCTTCGCTTCACAAGCTAGGGAACTGAAGCGTGTCATGGTAGAACTGGTTAGCTGTGGTGTACAACTCGTTACCCGCATCGCTCCCGCTGTAATACACAGAAAGTCCTCTGTAATAGTTGGGCTCTTTAAAGGATTTTTTTAACAAATAGGGAATGGTGTTCATTGTGACAAGAAGGGGAGTGATTTAGCGGAGCTTTTGTGGCCAGTTACTAGGTCCTGCTCGATTAGCAGTGGGACCAAGTCGTGTTTTTTCTGTCACTTCTGTCCCTTACGTATCGTGCATGCACACGTGTAGGTTCCGTCGTTCTTACAGCAGCTCGTCTTCATACAGCCGGCTACTTATCTACCGAGAACGGTCCCACTGAGATCGGATAGTTTTTCTATTTTGTCTCGAGTGTTCTCGCGAAACTCCGCAGAGTGGAAGACGGGAGGCGATCATGCTTTTATAGTTTTCTGACGGGTTGTCTAGAATTTTTCTACCGATTGGAATTGCATTCAGGAGCAAGCGGTTGAAGACAGAATAGTGGTCGCAGTTTATCGAGGTCTAGTGCAAGGTTTCGCGTGACCACCTCCTGAACTTTTCTAACGGAGTCCGCTTCATTGTTCTCGGCTTTGCTCGTACAAAGGATGGAAAGGCCATAGCTTGAAGTAGTATGCGTCTTGGCTTGTCCTACAATAGTGCCTAACAAAGTAAGACTTGGGTACTAAGAACACGTCGTATACGGTGTGGAGGAAAAGACCCCTCTAACTTGGTCCGTAGTCGCCAACTACCTTACTTCACGTAGAGAGGATAGGTAACAGCTGATAATTGACATTATTCCAACCTTTTTGTAGTAGGTTTGAGTGGTTCATTTCGGTAGTCGTATCTGCAGAAAGGGCTAGGTGACGTTTAGTAATATTAACTATAACCAATACATATTTTATACTTTTGAGTGCATCCAGGCTACTAGTCTAACTATGTTAATGCAAACTTGTTAACGAGCGGTGGCTATACGTCGACCTTACAGGCCAACCTACCACAACTTCATGGTGATCCCCTAAGTCGTCTGGTCCTCTTACACCGCAAGGACTTAGGTTATAGCAGAAGTATGACTCAACACCAACCCTGTAGTCGTTATACGCCTCCGAATAGACGCTTGCTCAGGTCGTTAAGACAAAACACGTCTTTAAGTCAGTACGCTAGATTACTCTGAAACGGACTTTTCGTCTTGCATTCTCTTTCTCGTTTACGCTGGCTCTTCCTGTGTGGAGCTTAGCACCACGATTAAACTATTCTGTTGACCTTATTGACCTAGGAGTTGTGTCTTTTGTGGCGGTATGATCTCTTCTAGAACCTTTGATCTATTTATATAGGTAAAATTATCGTTTAAAGGTTTATACGTTACAAACTGCGTGGCCGTTCCAGAACAAAGTATTACTGTCACATCCACCGCATCCACTGATTGTAGTGTTATCGTCCCTATTACAACGACATTTTGTAAGTTAAGAAGGACTTCTTTGGGTCAGACAGGCCCAGCGGTTCTTCACAATCTTTCCTTCCATATCAAGTCAGGACAACGCATAGGAGTTGGCAAGTCTTGTCTCCACAGTTCATAAAATTTTATGGCTAATTTAATGGAACCTAGTTGGCCGGACAGGCAGTGGAAAGGTATGGTGTTTGACTTTCCATCCAACTCCAGCCATCACTCATTGGTTTCACAGAGTTCGTTGACCCTCGCATTATTGCGATGTATACTCACAGAAGGTACGGTATACTATGATGGAATTCCTACCAACCAAGTCAATCTGGATGCACTGAGATCAAATATCACCATCATTCCGCAAACTGTGAGTGGTGTGATGAGCACTGTCGTTGATTACTGACATAACCTGTCCTCTAAGCCCGAACTTTTAAGTGGTGCGCACTCATCAAAAGCATTTCATCGCTTCTGGCTTATCAAGTGGAGTAGGTACACTCCGGCGTAATTTGGATCCGTTCGAGCAACATGACGATGCTACTTTGAATGATGCCTTGCGTGCTGCGGGACTGTTTTCACTCCAAGAAGAACTTGAGGAAGCTCGTCTAACTTTGGACAGCAACATAGCTAGTGGTGGCGGTAACTTATCTGTTGGTCAGCGACAGATCATTGCTTTGGCTCGTGCAATTGTTCGAGGAAGCAAGCTCCTGATTTTAGATGAGGGTGAGTTGTGCGGTCTTCTGTTGACTCCAAAATGTTGACTCTAGTTTTCTTATGTTAAGCAACCTCCGCCATTGGTGTGTTTGTTTATTATCATTGCTTCTCTTTGGCCTTTTGATAATGTATGATTTTAGATTACAAGACAGACTCCATCATACAAACTACTTTGCGATACAAAATGAGTTCAGACGTTACTATCATCACCATTGCTCATCGACTGCAGACAATCATGGATGCCGACAGAATAGTATGTCAACGTAACTTTTCTTTCCCTTTTTACTTAACATCAAGTTCAGATGGTCCTTGATGATGGACGGATCGTGGGTTATCTTCGGAATTGAAACACGGGTTTTCACTGAAAGTGCTTCTTTTAGGCTGAATTCGACAGTCCGAACACTTTACTCCAAAAGACAGACGGTTTCCTCAAGTCTTTAGTGGACGGCAGTGGCGATAAGGATGTGCTATATGCAATGGCAGACGGAATAGCCTCGACTTCTGGTGAAAGGTAGTTGCCTCCATCTTGAGATTCAATTGATAACTGGGTGTATTTATTTTCGTCGTTATACATAAATCCGAGGACAGTGAAGTTTGACATAGCCAAAAGCGAATCCGGCAATTCAGTATTTTTGCAAAAAACAAACCCTGACCCAATCTACTGAAACCTTGAGATTGAATGGACAGTCAACATAACTTGGAAGTATGGAAAGATCCGCTGTCTCAGAATTTTAGAAGTTGAGATTATGACAAGACTTGCGTAATTCACCTTCAGTACCGCCTTGAATTCTGGGTAGAGTCGTGTACTATAAACATCATCCTTACTCAAATGATGATATTAATATCACCTCGATTTGAAGATGTTTGTTACACAATCGAGAAAAATATCGGCCCGAAGTGCTGAACAGGATGCCAGCAGGACATCCAGACGTTCCTGAGACGTAACGTGGTAGCCATGGCTTGTTCCAGAAGACGAAGAGGTCATGGAGGTCCTCTTCATCCCGAAGACATGGGACTCATGTCAGTTAGTGATCCTGTAAAAGCGGAGTATCTCTGTACTGTCAAGGTGGAAAGAAGACCTATCGGGGGAAACCATTTCGAGCGTTGAATTTGTCGTGGAAATGGGTGAGAAACTCAGTCGTTCGTAATAAGAAAATGTGGCATATTTGAGTGGAAATGACATGAGACGGAAGACGAGAAATGATAAGCGATTTCGGGCATGGAACCATTTCTGGTTTGTTTGTTGAAAGTGACATGAACTCAGAAAGAACTTGAAGAAAGTCGTGAAAAGTAAAAAGGTAAGTTACAATTAATAAAAACATACAACAAGCTTCAAGCCGTATTATCCCTATCCATTCGTCTCCGTTTCCGTTCCTGCTCTTCGATGATCAATCTCTCTGCAGCACTCATTGGGGCGGAGCGCTTCTTTTCATTCACTGTCTTGTCACCGCCGTCTGAAGTAGTAGGCGCCGAAGATTTAAATACGTTCGGTCGTTTTAGTGGATTTGCCTTCAAAGGGTTAATCACAGCTTTAAGAGGATTTATCTTCATCCCAGTGGATAGAACAGGGGCTGATTCTGAACCCGCAGCAGGCTTCGCAGTGAACGACAATACGACTTTCTCCGACGTCTCATCACGCTTCAAACCTTCCTCAGCGGGAGGCGTGGATGAACTCGTCTCACTGTCGTTGTCCACCGCCGCACGGGCGATTTGTTCAGTTATGAGTTGTCGCTCTCTCTGCTCGTCGGAAACTGTTGCGCGATCTTTCTTCTGGGATGCTTCCTGAAAAATTGTAAGAGATAGTGAGCAATAGGGCAGAGAAACAGGGGCTAGACGTACAGCTTTAGCGAGAGCCTTCGGGCTGCTATCGATCCAAGCAATGAACCAACCCTTCTCAGTTTCATCTACCCTGGCGATCCCAGACCTCCCTAAATGCTTTACAAACTCGGTCAAAGTAACCCAACGAGTAGAGTTCATGTGGAGATGGCTCTTATCAGCGATATACTCTTGATACACCTGGTTGGCGCGTACACGCTTCGTTCCAAACCTATATAACATCAAATAATCAAAAAATGAACTACTAAAATCAAACAGACAAGCATTGCACTCACCTTCTCGAAAGTAAAGAAACGAATTCAGACTGAAATTGATTCGAAAAGCCTGCAATATGACTACCCGCGTGTTCTCCAACGACGAGCATCTGTCGAAGATGAGATTCTGAGGCAGCATGACATTTGAAGCCGTTTTCATCCCGACATTGCTTCTCGCAAACTTGGCAGTACCATCGCAGGCGCTGCAAGCCTTTAGATTTCATCTTGTTCGCCACATACTTCGGAGTTCCAACTGCAATAAAGGAATGTCAATAGAGAGTTACATTGATCATATATATTTCTGAGGTCTACCTTCAGCACGAGGCATTGTCAAATATGATTCTGTGGATGGTTTGAGGACAACGATTACAAAGGTGGGTTCACAACGATGGCAGTGAGCGAGCCTGTGAATTGCTGACTAACATATTTGGCTGGCCAAACAGGGTTTCCGGGAAATGCCGGTATTGCCGGCCAGGATTTCGATTCGGACGCAATCCGGAAGCATCTCTCGAATGTACATCGAATGTGAAATTTCAAAAAGAACACCAACAATCGAAATGATCATATGTCCATAAATTCCCGACTAAAAATATTCTAAATAAAACCGGAAAAGTAGATCCGGACATCGTCGTCACGTTTGATGGCCCAACTCGGGATCAAATAAACTTACTTGGTCATCTGAGCTGGTTACAACATACGGCAATTCTTGGAGTTGACTACTCCAACTACAAAGACTCCACCGTAATATTATGTATATACATATATATAGAATAGAAGAGGATAAAGTGTCTTTCCTGAACTTCTTCAATGTGGCAAAAAGGCTTTTTCTCGAAAACACAACCTAAGATTCGGCCTTCTATACCTACATTTCAAAAAGGACCCCATATCTTGGCGAATACCACCGACTCCAATCCTTTGTTTATCTCATGTAGTCATCCCCCTGGAATTCAGAATCGTATTGATGATCAGTGGAGATCTCCAGTAGCTACATCTTAGAACTTCGGAGATGCACCCCCGAGTCTCCGTTTTCATCGTGCAGAGTACTTGGTTTGGACCACCGCTATCACATTGGAATGACCGTCGCCAAGTCGATATGTTGACTCCGCTTGAGTGATAAACAAAATCAATCAACCGGCTTCCAGCCTGCATGGGCACGCGCACGCGCATGTCATGTCCGCCGTAATCTAGACAAGTCCAGGCTCTGTCATCAACGCCGAGACTATCGTTATCAAGGAGCGAGCAAAAATTGGAAAGCATTTTGACCCATGACCATTGAAATAAGCTTTTCATCCATATCCAGCTTACGGTTGATCATTTCCGAGTACGCCCCTGTACGTCTTACCACAGCAACGCTTGCCTGTCTGTGGACAAACAACAAACCAAAAATACACTCGCTCAATCCAGCGCACAGACCTACCTAAACAGATATCTTCCATTAATGCGGAACGTGGAAAAGACCGAGTAAAAAGAATGCTTCTTCTTCGATGTCTAATTTGTGTGTGAGAATGAAGTGTGCCTGGCGTATAGCTCACGCGAATTTGTTCTCCGACAACAAAAAAGGAATGGAAGGACAAAGGGACAGCACAAACGTTGTGGTCAACTTTCAGAAACAATAAACTCGGCGTAGACCCAGCTATTTCTTCTCAGGATTGGACATGATCGATCACATTTATAGGTGGTACGATGCCATATAACCGAGCAACGCATGATTGAATGGGGTTGTGAATGAGCAATAAGTATAAAGAGATGTACAGTACGATAAGAAAGCTTCACCTCACAGTGAGTCATAGGTACAGCAAATTAAGAGTAGATTAGTAGCATAGTCAAGGGGGGGCTTCCGATCAAGATCCCTTAGACTTTACTTTTCTCTGATGTTTCCGAATATATTTTCTCGCGCTCGGAATTCCAAACTGTATAAGATCAATCAGGTGTCATGCAGGGACACATACGAGCGAGAAAGCGCCAGAAACAAGTGAGATGCTTACCTGAACGGTTGGATAGAGCACGAGAAGCGTAGCTCCAGTCGCCCAGCCCCACTTGACCGTGGTCGGAAGAGGATTCGGAAACTGCCCTTGACTCCACTTTGTAATCACTAGTAGCTCAGTGATAATCGTGGCAAGCAGGAGCCAAACATGTTGACCCATCCTCACCGCGCGTCTAGAAAATCACAACAGAAACCAACGGGGAAAACGTTATGATTAATTAACTCTGGTTGTCAAACTAGGATGTTAAACTTACCGCGGATCGTTAATATACTGGAATAATTCGCGAACAGCGGGGAGGGCGCAGAGAAATACGAACGCCAGTCTCAAAATGATGATAGGGTGATCCGGCTCCATCCATAGCAAACTCTGTGCAAATTAAATGATTTGGCTCTATTAATAATTATAATCTAAGCTTTCTCTCTTACCTTGAGGTAGAAAGGATTAAGCTCCGCAGCTAAAAAGACCGCAAGTAGTAAGACGACCGTCGAAAAGTGGAGAAAGTCAGTCGCCGTCCCCCATTTAAATGCCGTAAAGTCATGGGGAGAAAATTGGGTTAGCACCCGCTTTGCCTTGGAGCGTATACCTCGCGTTTGGCGAAATCCGCGCCACTCGTAAGGCTGCGCGACGTATATTGATTAGCTTGCGACCATCTATATGGAGGCTGCCACAAGTGGTCGTACCTTAACTTCGAAGTACTGGCAAACTTTCATCCCTAAGAAGAATATTTGATAAGATGCAACGAATCAAGGTTAGTACGGACATACCGAGATATGTGCCTAACCAATTGCATATCAGGACGTCGAGAATCCACTGTTCATAATCACAGCACGCAGAATCAGTCGATCAATTATCCAACATGCTGAATGGAAAGATCTACATACATGGTCCCACCAACACTGGGAACGCCGTTAAGTTAAAGCATGATCTGTTTTTACGATATGCACATACCTCTGCAAAGTTCGGTAATTGATGCTGTAAACTATACTCGGCCAACTCAAACGCAATGCTAAGAATCTATATCACTAATAAGCTGAAATCAAAAAGGGAAAAGATTATGAAATGACGCACCCAACAGAACCAGTAATCACGCAATATCATGGCTTTCCCAAACCAACCTAAAGCATGTGCTAAGCAGAAGATATCGAAAGCGTTCTAAAAATTCATTAATATCGATTCATTTGATAATGACAGACAGCATGGGTGGATCGTACCCAAAGCGTCTTTGGCGTCAGCGCACAATCTTCTGCATAGTTCTTTTCAGGTAATGGCACACCGAGATTAGAGTCGATGTAAGTCATCATATGACGAGCTGTCTTCAGATCCTGAAATAGCAAGAAAACGAGGGCTAGCTCATAAAGAAGATTAACCCCTAAGATCATACGCCAGAACGCAGGATGGGGTCTGATGAATGGTCCATCACGAAACTGAATCATTGAGAACGTTAAAAAAGCAGCGATGGCTGCATAGACCCCACTGAGATGGTGTTTGCGTGAGTTATCGATACAGAAAAACGAGAATATACATACACCCGTCGTTTGTCTCGACCTTCCTCTAGCACATCCTGAGTGGTCGCCACGTATGCAAGGATGATTAAACCAAATGAAAGCGCAGAGAGAGTAATTGGTTTGTAAAAAAATCTAAGGAAGCGAAGTAAGCAGCTGCAATGTTCTCTCAACGAAAACTATTCACTCTACACTCGTGTCGTGCTTTTCTTGGAAAGGCGTTATGCGCGTGTAGGGCTCCGTTCGATCTGCCTGAGACCAGTAATCATCATCATGGTTAGCAGGGAGGCTTAGACAAATCGAGAACGCCACATACATCATACCCTGTGGGGAAAAAACACGCTCAAGGTTAGACTTGACACAAAATACAGAACGTATTTTGGTGTCCAATAAGCCACCGGGTGTTGTTGTACATGTCACATACATCGTACAGGCACTCCATTGAGTCCTGGCACTGGCTCAATCTCCGCAGGAAGTGAGAAAATAGCATCTGTATCATCACCAGGAGATGTAGGTGACAAATCAGGGTTGTCGTCTTTTGTCGTGGAGGTCATGATTTGACTAGAAAAAAAGTTTAATTTACAACACGTAAAATAGGGACCCTTCCTTGGTCTCAGTCATACACTTTGAAATTATAACAGGATGTACACACAGATCGCTACCTAGGAAGCACCGATTTTGCCTAACCGCTGGTTAAGACTTGCGTGTTTCGTAAAAACTGGCAGAGGTAGTGGGGGATCCAGTTAAAATGGTTTCGTCGCGCACTTGCAGGACGGTCGACGTCACTGTTGAATGTTTTTGTTTGGTCCTGCTTGGATGAAGTCAAGTAACGTGGTCACTTGCACGTTCATACTACTTAGAAACGTTCCAAGTCCCAAATGGCCAGGACATATCTGCCACCACACGTATTTGTTTCTCTCTAATAGGCTGCTCTTTTTTTACTGTCAACACTTCTGCTCTCGTTATTAACTCAAGCTTCTTGCGCTCAATGTCCCTGATCATCTTTTTTATGTTTTGAAGACATTCGGTTGCTTCACCAACACGCTTGAAACGGGGCCATTTCTCCGAGGTCAAACCTCGTGGACTATAACAACCCTTCTTCTGCGGCTGCGATAATATGTCTAAACTTCTAGCTTTGATGATTTTTGTTTCGTGAACTTCCTTTTTTTTCGAGGGGGTTTTCTTGTCCACCGAATTCATCCGGCTTTTCGTCGGTTGCGAGTGGCTTAATTTGTGTCCCATGTTACGAACCTTGGGTATATTAAACACCCGTCAATCGACGCATGAAGTACGCATAGGGACCGACAACGACACAACTACGTTTTATCGCTTTTTTTTTATAACTTCTGGGAAAGAAAGAACTGTGTGCTCGTTTACGTTACATTAGGCTTTGCCTAGCCAACCGAGAGAATCATTCAGCTAAACTTGATGACACTCATTTCAGAACGGAAGGATGCGTTTCAATTGCATAGGCAGCTTCGAGGATTCCAAAAATCTCTCCTAACCCTCAAGGAAACATCCGAAAGCTTTTATTAACCGATTCAGAGAAGGTCTACTTGACATCGGTTCTGTTCTGGTCGGCTTCTACAATTTATGGACTCGGGACCTGGCATACAATGATCTCTGTCTTCACTGGATTTGAACAAGTCAATTCAGGGAAGCATGACCGTTCGAAACAACACTGTGGAACCTGTGCATAGCACCCCAATTCTACAATTCGATCTTTCTTCTGCTTCCTAAAATACGTCTGCTTCTTCGGACACAATTCGCAATCTCGATACTGCGGGTGTGGAACTGACTCGACACATGTCTCGTGATATAGGGTATTCGACTTAGCCTCGGGCGTATTGGCCAAAATCTAACCCCCGAACGATTGCAGCTTTAGGCATAGAACGACAACTTTTCAAAATATCCCAGGCTAGTGTGATCCTTGATGCCAAATGAGGTGAGTTACTACTTTTGAAATGTTTTTACATGTGCTTTTTTGTTGACAGCTCATATGTACCTTTCCAGAGAGAGAGCCTTGGAACAAGACATTCTCAGGCTTTGCTAATGCAGGAAACGCGATGGAAAGTTCCCACCGTTCAGACGTTCTCTGATGCGGATGGTTGATCTGCCTTGTGGGACTAATATCTAATATCTTCCACGGTTGACGCCGGTTGTCACAAGGCCTGATCAGGGGGTTCTACTTAACCTTAAGCACTGGGGAGTCAGGCAAGAAGGACTTCTGAGTTCTTTCTATCCATCATTAGATGCTGATCTTTGTTAGGCAGGTCATCACGCAGTGATCCTTGTCTGACTGATTGTGGCATGCCTTTTGCCCTATTAGATAAGCATGACCCTGGGTGAATGAGAGATATTAGACCTGCGATTCATCGTCCGAAAGCGTTTGGTTGTCACCATCGATAGCTGGATGATCTTTTGATCTATCGGGTAAGGGTTAGGGATATCGGGGATTCCTATGGCCTGTAGTAGTTGGATCAAGATAAGCTTGGCGATTTGCCCGAAATAAAGGAAAGTTTTGGGGGAGACCGAATTTAGACCTTTGTTGCCGTCTTCCACGGATGATTGGACAATTCTAGACGCAGGTTCATTGTATCTTCATCTCATACGCGCCTTCGTTGAGACCTAAGTAAAGACTTCTACGGACGTCGCATGGATTGGAGTTATTAGCTTTACGTGTGACGCCACATATCCGGATTTCTGTGAGATTCAAGCTGGAAATTGACGCGCCACGCATACCTGGATCCCCTTTGCTTGTTTAGGCTCCCGTATAATCCCGTCCGCGCTCGCCAGTATCCAACTATGCCGGCATCGCAGAACCCAGGCAAAAGCTGACAGGCTACTAATCGGGAGATCTGGCCATCTGCCACAAGGGATCTCTCATTGCTACATACATATTCGTTACTTAATGACCCCCCGGAAGCTCTTAAGGGCACGCTCATCCTCGACTCCAGCCTCTTCCTTTTCCGCTCTTAACCATGATGTCCACAGATTCCTTCCAACTCAAAGGCGAGATTATGGACTTGGAGTTCACCATCGATACTGACCACAGGTTAGTACCACTCACTCCCTTAACTAGCCGACTAATTAACCGTTTTGTCCCCTCTACCCCCGTTAATCACCCAAAAATAGGAAAAGGAGGAGGAACCGAACCACACAGAGTTGCCTGAATTGCCATACATCCAAAAGAAAGGTGCCTCTCCTCCATCCTTTTTTTTATTGCTTTTTTACTCATTTTTTAATTGCCAATACCAGTGCGATCGAAAAAGGCCTTGCCAACGATGTATACAGCTGGGCTTGGTGAGTTATTGTTCGAGGCTTCTTTTCTTTCCTTGTGATTTACTCGTCCATAATGATCAGACAGGTCTTTGTGTCTATGAAATCGACGATCCTGCTCTGAGGTTAGCCACTCGACGCGCCACCCACGGAATTTTCAAGTTGACTCTTTTAATTTGCAGAGATGACCCATCGATGGATGAAAGTACGCGTCTAAGAAATAGGATCGCTGAATTGGAGTCTTTGGTTCGTGAACTCAGAGGTACGATCGCAAGCTCTATTCTATCCACAACTCATTTTTATTTTATTTTCCATAGGCAAACCACATCCGAGATGGGCAGAGAGTACTTTCCGAGATGGAGACCCGAATGAAAAATGGCATTCACGCGCTACCAAATGTGTGTCACTTCCAAAAAGAAATGGTCAACAACCACAACAACAGCAGACCTCCCAATCCCAACAACAGTTGCCAGACGATATACTCCGTAATGGTCGTGCAATTCCTTCTATCCTAAGCCCCATAAAGACGGAACCAACACCGGAAGCGAATGCCCAATTATACCGATTTTCTCCGTCTCCTGCTCCTTCAATGCGATACCACACTTTCCAAGCCGATGTTCGCAGTGACTCATCATCATCGTTCGACAACGATCCGCGACCCGGGTATAATCCGACCAACGGGTACCCTGCAAATAATACTACCCACTACACCACAAGTGGCACGGGTTCAACAGCCCCTTCAACCTATTCTGACGGTGGCGGTGGCGTGACCTACCCCTTATCGAATAGTGACGATGGGAGTACCAGTTATGGAGACCACTTCAGTGTTAACAGTTCCTCACCGCAAACTCACTTCCTCTGTACATGTCGTTCCAACCCTGCACTAGGCATCACCTATCTCCAACTCTCACAAACACTTCAACAATCTTTGAACTCGATGCGTCAATATAACCATCCCACCAACTCCCATTGTGCACTATTTCGGCGCATCGTTGAGCTGAGTAATGCATTGCAGTAAGTTTCCGCTGATGATTATTTTTTTTAAGCAATTGACGTTTTGAATTAGCGGCGGTGACAGTCCCGGACTGGTAGGACCTGCATATGACAGTGGACCACCTTCTGACAATGAAATAATAACACCATTGTCTGCATCAAGTGGCCATAATTCATTCCACACAGGTACCGGCTCGCCAGGAGTTTCACCTCACGACTGGGGTCAAATGGCAGCTGCAGGTTTTAATCCTTATTTCCCCTCAGCAGATCATGGCGTTTATAATGTCAGCCATGTCATGACTTGATTCCCTTCTTTCTTCGTTGCTTTTCCTTTGTTTTTCTTAAAAAAAAGACACGTTCCCTCTTCTTCCTCCAAAAAAATTTCCGTTTTAATGGACATGCAACTCCCTTCAACCAATATCTTGATTATTAATACTGGTGACAATGCTGTTGTTTTTTTTTGTTCTTCTGCCTTTTTTTTCCACCTTTCACCATATACCTTTACGCTATGCCAAGAAATGTCTCCGCATGCATCATATCAACCTCCCACCGGGATTCTCTTATCACAAGCCCATGTGCTTAAGATACAGTAGCTTATTGTACAATGATAACTAATGACACTCTGTACTGGGCTTGATGTCCAGCTCCAGCTCGAAATCAAATCTACGTTCAGTGGGAGGGTCCGACCTAACAGGTACACCCCCATCTGCTAATTTCCAAACATCACGTTCGATAAATATAACTTTGCCATTTTTCCGAACTAATAACGCTGTCGATAATCGCGTGCCGTAGATCGCTGGAGGCGGCAAGTCACCCGACACAGTTGATATCGGTACCGGAATGACTTGCAGCGTTCTTCGAAGGTCTGACCGTTGCGATATGATACAATCTTGGGGCTGCCAACTTCTCGGAGAAACATCGGTACGTAAGTAAAAAAGAATAACTCAAAACAATTAACGAGAGTTTTGAAAAGGGGGGGGGGAGGGGTTTGGAATAAATAAATAAAATAAATTCGATACCCACGCAAGGAGTTGAAAGAGATCTTGGATAAGTTGGGCGTCAGTCGGGTCCGGAGATCGGGATTCAACTAGAGCGGGAAAACTTTCCGTAGCATGTTGTACTTTGGGCCAAAGGTTGGCACCTGCACCGTCGATACCATTGGAGAGGGCTCCGCACGATCTTTCGGAAGAAGAAAGAGTACGAGAGGTTAAAGGTCCGCCTCCGCCGTGATTAGTGACGAGGAGTGATTCATAGCTTATCGTGGATCCGCCCGAATTCACTTGTCGTGTAGTAGGAGTCAAGAGTAGGAGATTGAAACCGGCAAATTTAGCATCACCAGGGACCAATTTACAAACTTGGTCTTCCAATGGATATTCTGAATTCGATAAAAGGAAAGATGAGACCAAGTCACCACGAGATGTGTTGTAATGCTTTGAGGGTTCAGTTATGTTTGTCCTGATAGCAGAGAGAAAAAAAAAAGCACGAGGTCGAGTTATGGTTTATGTTTGTCTTTTCGGCTTGTAGTTTTTTTAGGCTTACAGCAGGGCGACTCTTCCGGTCCGATTGATTCCAAACCATGTTCCACCCGCTAATCCATCGCGACCCGATAGGACTTGGTGTGGATCATCAGCCTCAACCCCGAACAAATGAAATTGAGCATTCAGAGTAGGCCTATCCAGAAATTCGTCGCGATTGGTACAAAGTATACTGTTGTACAAATTCGTTATATTAGTTAGACCCAAAAAAGGATAGCGCGTAGCGCGTATTGAGGAAAAAGGTTATTATAATCATCCATTCCATTCCAGATGTCTGGCAAGCGTGGAATGGCGTGCGGTGATTCAATAGTATTGAAAGCTAGAATAATGAAGGGGTGCTTTGATCAAAAACTCACAGAGCATAGTCCGGATGCTCAAGTGTCCATATCCCTATGCACATAGTTTTCCCACTGTCCAAGGAGGTACAGATACCAAACTGAGAGTTGGACAATATCGTCCGAGGGCAGGGTCAGGTCGTAACTAAGAGTTCTTGAGATCAAAACCCGTGGCTTTAGATTCATATTACTAGTGCCTACGGATAGCAAATCCAGCAGCTTTGAAGGAACAAATCGATTTTGTTCACTGTTTTGGGTAGCGGTAGCACGGAGTCCTTGGCAAAGGAAGCAAAGGTCAACGTTGATTCCCACGGTCTCAGGCACAGTTGCTGTTCATACCGACACACTTGCGACAGTGACACCTCCAATTGAACATGGTCACCATCATTCTTGATAATGGCGCGTCCACAATTAAGGTGGGCATTGTTAATAAAGACGAACAACCACGGTGAGAACCGGAACTTAGCCCTCTCCGAAGTTCAACTCACACATTCGGGTTGACAGAATTATTCCCAATGCTGTTGTTAGGTCAAAGGGAGATAAATCAACATACTTTGGCCATGAAATGGCGCAATGCAAGGATTATTCATCTCTGCACTATCGCCTACCCTTTGAGAAGGTTTGTAATCTCACATCATATTTCCATGCAAATCGCTATATTCCTCTAGTATTTCTAGGGTTACCTCGTGGACTGGGACGCCGAAAAGGCTGTTTGGGACGGTATATTTTCAGACCAGGTTCTCGGGGTTAGATTCCACGCCTGCCCCCCTCTTTACATTTTGCCCATTCACACCTTTTTTTTTGGTTTTGGTAAAATAGGTGGACACAACCCAGGCCTGTCTATTGATCACTGAGCCTTACTTCAACCTGCCGAATATACAAGAAGTCTATGATCAGCTGGTCTTCGAAGAGTACGAATTTAGTTCTTATTATCGATGTACCCGTAAGTGATCATCAGATACCCAAATCTTGTTGGGCGTTAGTACTGATTCATTTTATCATTTTACTTCAGCGGCATCTTTGATACCATATGGTCATCTATTCTCTCAACCAGACCTTCCGCCTGCGGAATGTACGATCGTAGTTGATTCCGGCTTTAGCTTCACCCATGTCGTCCCAATGATCGACGGTAAAATCGTCTGGAACGCTGTTAAGAGGTAAGCGAACTTCTTACTTCGTAAAAAAAAAAAAAAGTTCCCCTATTTTCGTTTTTTTAAATTCGTGTGTGTATTAACTTATCTCACACCCAAATAAAAAGACTCGATGTAGGCGGAAAGCTACTGACGAATCAACTCAAAGAACTAGTCTCATTTCGTCAATGGAACATGATGGATGAAACCTACATAATGAATCAGGTCAAGGAGTCATGCTGCTTCGTATCGACTAATTACAAACAGGACATCGAAACATGTCGGTCAGTACTCGTCGCCGAGCGATTCCCCCCCCCCCCCCCTCCCCACCCAATTCTCCGTATAACGTATTATGCTAATGTACCCAAGATAGAATGGATCCGAAGCACAACCCTATAGTTCGGGAATACATACTTCCTGACCTATCAACGAATCGAAGTGGCCGCGTACGCCAGCCGGATGACATTGTTGCCGAGACCGATCAAATTTTGGCCATGAACAACGAACGCTTCACAGTGCCAGAACTCTTATTTCGGCCGGACGACATCGGTGCGTAGATCCAGCTCTTTTTGCGCCTATTCTTGACCAGTGTAGTTTGCATTATTGTACGATATCGTTCTTACCTGATTTTTTTTTGTTGGTAGGATTGGATCAAGCGGGTTTAGCTGCAACTATTGCCTTTTCTATATCGCTCCTACCCAGTGATTTGCAAGGGGTGTTCTGGGCCAATATTGGCTTGATAGGAGGCACAACTAAGTTTAGTGGCTTTCGAGAAAGACTGTAAGTTGTCTCCCTCGTGATAGCAATCTATCTATCTGCTCTCCGGATCTCAAAGCTGCGCAAAATAGACTGTTTGAATTACGAACCCTCGCACCAGTCGACTGCGAAGTATCCATCTATGACTGTTCAAAGTACGTGGGGCTTCAAAGCTATTTTCATAACCATGCACTCCCACTCAAACAAGGCTACACTCTATCCCTTCTCTTCTCTTCTTCCTTTCTGCCTCTCTCTCCCTACTCCTCTTCTCTTCTTATTCCTCTCCCTCTTCCTATTCCTATTCCTTTCCCCCCCCTCTTCCCTGTTTCTTACCCTCATTTACTGATTTTTTTTTTAGCCCCATCACAGAAGCATATCATTCTGCATACCAATTTGTCAGTCAACCTGGATTCGCTCAGCATGTCGTCACACGGGCAGAGTATGCAGAAAATGGAAGTAACGCTTCTCGTAAGAAATTCCGGGATTGGAAACCCCAGGAATCTGAGAAGGAGAAGCCAAAAGAAGCCTCGAAGGCCAAGGGGAAACAACGTGAGGACGATCGTACCCAATCGTCGACTAGAATGACTAAAACGCGAAGCAAACCGGGCACTGGAACTGCCACCAGTAGCATCCGCAAACGATGAATACTTGCGACTCTGCGCAGATGCAGTTGGTGTCCCTTTTGTCGTCTACCTCCCCCCCCTCTTCAAATAATTGTGTAGTCAAGGTACCTTAGCAACACAGAAGTTTGCTAAAAACATGTTGTAATGTGCGCCCTCTTCGTAGACACATATTCTCTGCTTCTCTCTTTAATATGACTTGTGCACTTGATATGTGTATATACACCCTCTCGTAAACGGACAAGCCCCAAAAAATAGAAGGGGGTTTTTTTTGTTGTTTTGTTTATGAATAAAATTCAAGGTTAGGTTTATGATTTCATTCTGGAAATGTAAGGCTAACAACGAGTTAACAAAGGTAACCCCCCTAGGTAGGGGGTTTACGAAGCAAGAGGTGCGACGAAAACGCCTCCCTTCGGGAGTCCAAGGTGCCTTTCCGCCTTCCGCCTTTATGGATATCAAATGAAAAACGGATGTAATTTTGTCCTTGTTCACGAACCCACCCAAACCCGAACTGGGATGTTCGTAAGGTCAGAGCGGCAGCCCGAGGGCTTCCGAACTCGGGTTCTCCTAGGGCACCGAAATCAGAAATTAGCAAAAGCCAAACCTTTACCATTTGAGGGGGGGGGGGGGTTGGGTTGGTAGTAATTAAAGCCTTGATGACTAAAAGAGTAGGTAATGCCTTTCCGACAGATTTGAACAACAACATAACGATAATCGTCCAATCCCATCCCAAAGAAACGCGCGCGGCATACACGCACAACCACGCCCTTTACATAAAGGCTCGCAGATTTTACTTCGCCGTGCATATGGAACCCAAAAAAGAGAGGTGCAAACCAATTTTACTTACTTTTTGTTTGTCATAAGGTTGTCATAAGTTTGAATATACGAACCCTTCCATCGCAAAACTTTGTTGGGATCATTCAAGCTCGAATGATAGATGACAAATCTGGATTGAGAGAAATAAAGCCGTTATGCACGGTAATATACTACCATAATTGTCGAAGAATGAAATGATAAGGACCCAAGTTAAGCCAAAGGCGACGCAGAGAGCTGGTTGGA
Source organism: Phlegmacium glaucopus (assembly GCA_015039465.1). NCBI lineage: Eukaryota > Fungi > Basidiomycota > Agaricomycetes > Agaricales > Cortinariaceae > Phlegmacium > Phlegmacium glaucopus. The sequence goes on along the minus strand of MU130002.1, from coordinate 69,187 downwards.
CTAACCAACCATTCCATTCCAAGAGTTCCATAGAATAAGTTTGACGTTCCAGCCTATTTTAAATTTGCAATTGAGACCGAGTCAATAAAGCACGAGGCTATCTCAAGCAAAAGAAGAAGGAGCGTTCCAAGGACTTGCAATAAGATGAAGCTGTAAACGACAACCAAACTCTGGTCCCATTTGTAAAGGGGTACTCGGTCCATCAGTCAATGACAACCTGACTTTTACGTTGTGAATGTGAAATAACGTTTTCTACATAAGCAGATAAGTACGTCCCGAATGGCTCGGAGTGACGAGAACGTACCTGGCATCCCCGACATCCCGAATGACTCGCAGTGACGAGAGCGTCCCCGACTGTTTCCCATGCTAGCGTTGGGTTCTGGGATGAGAGAACATTGTGTCAAGGTTGTAGTATACACATTTAGTCACGGGGTGCGATGTAAAGGCTCTGCAGGTTGCTATGGACTTGAAACCTGAGAAAATAAAAAATAAAAAATTGGTGTGCCAACAGATCCGATGTGAGCACAGTGCCATCGATTGCCCAAGTATCAGGACTATTGGAGGGTGCCAACTGAGACTTGTAAGTGAGTTGTCCATTTGGATTGCCGGTGAGCCTGAAGCGCAGTCAGGTTCGACGGTTTCAGCGGCGTCGAATAACGTAAAAAAGAAAGGTTAAAAATGAGCCAGTAACCGGCAGCACAAGGGTTTTTGAATCTCTGTGTTTTTGTGATTTCACTTTGGTCAAGCTTTTCCTTTCATAACCAGAGGCGCACGTTGTTCACCTAAGATAGGTGTTACCACCAGCGGTAAAATACATTATCCAAGATGCCACCTGCGATACCACGGAGGGGAAATATAACGTGAGCGCTTGGCGCCCGTACCATTTTAAGTTAGAGTATTGTTGACAAGGCTGTGGTTACCACTTTTGAGGCCCTAGCAACAATAGGTGATCAGCAACCGTCAAAAAAAAAAAACAATATCTTGAGTTATGGACGATAAACGGGTTTCGGAGAGACGGAGGACGGAGCCCTTTGAATTTTTGAGGCATTTCAATGGCCCGGGCAGTATTTGCGTGTATCAAACAGAAGCATTAATTAGTCCTAGACGAAGGGCGGATTAGTATATGTAAACAATGTAAACAAACTGGTGTCGTCTTGAGGCTGACCCGAGTGAGCCTTCTCTCAGTAAAAGGCGAATGATGTCGGAATGATGTCGTGTGAATATTTGTTCTGTAAATTTGGTCAGTTTTCGACAGGCATGCACACATGACCAGGATCCAGAAAGGACAAAGTCAACATTCACTCAAAATAAATCAGTCAAATAACAACGTAAAGGTCCACGTAGTTTGACATTCTTGTTTGATCAGACGACAAGAATATAGCCTGCCTAGTCCCGAAAAGAATCAATAGGACAGACTAGAGTCCATTATTGAACAAATGACGGGTTGTGGAGTGAGCTGAATGAGAATGTGATACCACGCCAGTAAACGTTAAACGGTAAACGATAACATGATGAGAAAAAAAGAATCGTAACAGACAGAGTAAAAAAGAAGGAAAAAAAAGATTAGTTTTCTAGAACTCCTCCTCCCCTTGAGTTGCCGTCCTTCTTTTTTGTGCTTAAGATAGAGACCCAGATTCTTGCTCGGCTATCCGCATGACTTCCATGAGCAGCGTCTGCTGTTCAATATCAAGAATTGTCGTAGATGCTTGATATCCCATGCCGTTTTGCATTTGGAAAGCTATGAAAAGAAAGAGAAAACCAGTGGTCAGGTATGGAGAGACAAAAAGGAAAAGAGGTGAAAATAACGCAACTTGTCAAAGCTTGTTTAAACGAGGTATAGGGATTAACGGTGTCTAAAGGACTTATGAAGCCCAGCTCTTCTTCGATCTCTTCGTCAGACTCAGACTCAGACTCATCTCCATTAGCCACTCTGTTTTCAGCTCTTTCTCGAAGACGCGCACTCTGTAAAAGTAAATGAAAGAAGGAAGAGGAAAAACATTCGTGAACCCAGGATCATGAATCCGCAGGTAATAAGAAATGAATTACCTGTTCTGCGAGTAATTCCAGGTAAGCTGAATCGTCATCCCATACGTCATCTATAATTGAAAAAATATCAACCTGAAACCCAATTCCCACAAGTTTTTAACAAGCATACCGTCATTTTCTACGAGATTCAAGGCATTTTCTTCCTCTTCATCATCTTCATCTTCTTCAAGTGCGGTTTCCAGTGTCTTACGATCTGGATATATATTTTGTTTCAGTAAACCATCAGTTAGAAAAGAAGAAGACACTAACCTTGGATAGCTTTTGGTAAACCTTTGAAAATCTTCAGGATACCACCAACGATCCCGCGCCATCCGTCTCGTAGCGGTTCGGGAACAGCATCAGGTGGCATCTCCAACAGAGCGCATAGCGCCACGATACTCAATTTTTTGTCATGCACACGAGGAAGCCCATCATTATTGATGGCGACGAACCACCGTTCGAAAAAGCTGCGCGCCATGCCTGGTTTATAAGCCTCCATAAGGTGCAGTGCTGCAGAGGGGTTGTAAAGAACAGAATTAACGAGCACTTCTAAATTGGCCAAACGCAGAGAAGGTGTCTGGTCCTCATCCACGATACTGAGCGCGGTATGGATGATCAATTGCAATTTCTAAGATTTCGACGATAAGTAAGTGAATCAACGTTAGCGAGGAAACTACCCACTTCATCAATTCCACCACGCAAATGGAGGAGAAGACATTCTGCCAACTTGGAACCGTTGACTCTATCGTTCTGTCCAAGCTGCTGGTTGGTGATAGACTCGGTGTAGATATCAACCAGCATGCTCATGTAATCCGGACGCGACTTGATCACATCCGTTCCAAATGAAACGAAATTGTCCAACGAAGGAAGCATTTCTAATGATTAATTAAATACATCAATAATCAATTTATCACCAAAGAAGAAAGCACACTCAACGCACCTTCGAGGAAATCAACAGCATCACTTTTGAACAAGGTATACGTCAACTCAAACACAGGCCACATCGAAGGAGAAATAGTCCGAAGTTTATAAGTCAGGCTATCAACCAGCTCATACATATTATTGAAAAGGTCTAAACATTGCACATATAGTCAGTCCATAATCATGACCACAAATAAACATATGGGAGGCAACAAAAAGAACGTACCTAGCAGTTTGTTCTCAAAGGAGAAAATGATGATAGGGATTACGATCTCTTGGACTTGAGCCAGAATTTCAGGGGCGCTGTCGATGGAGGAAACAATCTACAACGTAGAATACGACACGTGTAAGAGGCATTTCATCAATAATAAGTGTTGGTGACCACGTACTGTGCTAATAGTCTTCGAAACACTCATAGCCGCAAAACATTTATCGTCATCCACCTCAGCGATCAGTGCCTCCAAGTCTGCAGTCTCCTCAATTTGGTCGTGAACAATACTTTCTCTTGCTAGACGTAGGAAAGAATCACACTATAAAAAACTAATGTAAGCATGAATGAGCAACCGAAGGTTGATATCATACCAAACGAGCCGTAAGCACAGCAGCAACCGGTAATAGCTCAGTCTGGAACTGCTCTGCCATCACTTCCATACTATGGTTCAGGATATCCAAATCCGTCTCATCTGACAACGTCAACAAGTCTTGAATCACTTTGCCCACTTGTGGTGCTACAGCTGCCCTGACTGTTATGCCATCATCAGTATTGTCATCAGTATTGAAAAAAGGGAGGGATCATTCGCTTGAAAAGGAAAGGACAAGGCTTACCCGAATCATATGCAGTCACCATCTCTGTCAATGTCAGCGCAGCTTGAACTTTCACTGGGATCTCGGGATCGTCCAGAGCGCTGGCTACAGCTTGGATATGTCGATTTAGTAACTCGTCAGAAGACCACACAAGGTTGTTTTTGGTTACTGTTCCAAGGATCTCGAGAGCCTATTAACGGAGTCAAGCCTCAGCAACAAGTCTCAAAAGAGGCAAGAGAAAAATAGAACAAATCAACTTACGATAGCCCTCAGATATGGTTCTGGGCTCGACAGCTCAGGAGACACGAATTGCAGCATGAAATGTTCCATATTATTCTTGACCTCGGGATGACGCATGATGTAAGGTCCAAGTGCAGCCGTCATATTCAGAGCCCCGAATCTCTGCTCCGGTGGGCCGTGTCTATTTAATCATCAAAAGAACAGTTAGTTCGTTTTGTTGGGCAGTATAATGAAAGACTCAAACGACGCACGCGCGTAAAACCGAATTAATGAATCCCAATATGGGAAGGAATGCAGATTTGGTCCTATTGGAGGCAAGCGAGAAGAGGAAAGTGGTAGCAGCCGACACGGGAGTCGAGTAACTCTCGTATTCGTCTAAGAAAGGTGAACAAAGAAAAGAGTTAGCCTTACTTGCTTCAAGAGAGTAAGAATTTTACGAATGAAGAGAAAAACGGAAAGCGGGAGGAAGCTCACCGACGGAAATCCTCACGTAATCCACGGGATCGTTCTCCCACAAAGCCTTCCTTGCATCATTAAAGGATAGCTGAGGGAAGACGAAGGTAGAGACCAAAGACTCAAAGTGGGGTTTTAGGAGAATCCAAGTGGTTTTTGGTTTAACACTGCAACAGAAAACAGAAAGACGTTAGTAATGACAAAGCTTGCGATGAATAATGGAAGTAAAACGTACCACTCTGTAAAGAATTGGAATATCTGGTATTGACATTTACTAGAGAGCCATTCCTGGGATGAAATGTACAGCTCTACTTGATGTAAATAAACGTTGAAGATTTCGGGAGCGAACGCAGAAACAAAGTGTTTAGCAAAATTGTTATATTCAGATTTCAAGGTACTTGGAAGCTGAGAAGGGTTGCCGAACCTTTGAAAGGCAGAGATAAGCAAAACGGGTGAAACACGAAAAGCAAGCCTTACCGATGGAATAGTCTGCCAAGATCCGCATAAGCCCATTTCTTGGCTTTCCACCATTCACTCTTCTGTCTCTCATCCTCATCGTCAGGCACGCAGCCCTTTGGCAACCTGAGATTTATAACGCCAAAGAACAATTGACACCATGGAACCAAGTTTTCGCTGCTCTGCTGATGTTCACTAAGATTGATGATGATGCTTGTACGGTAAGTTTTGAGGATGAGGTGCAGCATAGTTGGGATTTCTTGGGACGAAGATGGAGGCGTCTGTATCATTTGAGCGGCAACTGAGACGAGTGTTGGGAAGAGTTCCGCGACTATGCCCGGAAGAATATCACTTCTCTGACGGAATCTTTGAAAATGAATAAGCCATATTAGACACGGTTTTATTTTTTACCATGAAGAAATTCGTACTTGAAAGCACGAATAGCCTCCAGAGCAGCAAGACACCCAGCATGTACTTCTCTCACATTGCCGCTCGTCAACAATGTTTTGATTTCACCGACCAAGCCACGCCATCTGGCAGGAAAATCATGGGCAACGATAGATTTGAGAGTATTTGCTAGCTGAAGCGAGATACTTCTCGAAGGGGAGGCTGCAAGTAGCGGGAGGATATTAATGCGTAAGGCCTCGCGTTCGGACTCGGCGATAACAGTTTGGTCTGCTCTTCGAGAGACTTCAAGAGCATAGCTTTTATGGACTCTGTTTTTGAGCCAAACCGAACAAGCTTGACGAGTGGCACTGTGTTGTCTTTGGTAAGTGAATACAAAAGACGCGTTGGAAGAGGCGTACGGATCGATAGTATCAGCGGCAATTATACGAAGAATTGCAGCAATCATGCCCTCCTGGTTGCCTATCTGTGATCACAAAAATAAAAAGGAGTGTCAGTTCGTCCCCCACGCGATCGATGATGGTAAAATGGGGAATTTGGCGATTTTGACTTCATAAAGATCGTCACCAGTTGGACGCCCACATTCTCCCAGAACCCAGAAGATATTCACCTTTCGAATCTCAAGTTCTGCCGCTTTTCGAATATTAGGGTCGGCATTGTAAGTAGTGGCGAATAGTTGAGATAAAGTTTGCAGGTCCATGACAAGGAAGAGCCTAGTTAATATCAAGATCGCAACGTGTATGTTCTGAGGTGAACTGTGGAGGATATATACTTGGCCTGATCGATGGCAAAGAAAACAACAATTTTTTTATTTATTTGACCAAGTCACGTGCAGTGCCTGAGACGCGAAAGTTCAACAACTCCCTTTACAAATTACTAACATTACAAGTCCTGTCAATGTCATCTAATACTCGTAGGGTCGAACCGTCTAATTTATTCTGTGACTAGCAGGTCCGCGCCCTGCACGGAAATTACCATGCGATCACGAAGGTTCTAGCCAACAAATGAATAAGAGTGACGTAAATATCTGCCATGCAGTGCTCTGGCTGATAAGACAATGAGAGATATAAATCAAGAGCATGCCACACTAATTCGTTTGCATCCCGAGACCAAGCCTCCCGGGATTGTTCCTCAAAATGTTGATGATCTCCCAACCTCTCGGCGCGTGATGAGTTTGAATCCGATAAGGAGGAGGAGCGGCAAGTAGTACTAGTAGCCTCGAAGTGGAGTTGGATATCTTCGAGGGAAATATGTATGTCAAGGTCATTGATGCTTCTGGATATACTTTTTTCTTACTGGCAGGATATTTGCAAGCTAGAAGAATTGCCTGTTGCTATGTGTGTGTGATGGTTGCTTTTCAGACAATGGGATATCTGGAGACATATGTATGTACCATTCTTTGAGAAGACATATGTATGTACCATTCTTTCAGAAGACATTCGCGTGGGTGAGAATTCATTTCGGCATCACAGGATTGTCTTTGAATAGCGTTACCAAAAATAAATGTAAAATAAGTTTCATTAAAGTGAAACGGCGCTCAAGATGTTGATATCAAAAAGCCCAAGCTATCACACGATTGCAGTACATATTCCAACGATCTATCGAGGAGCAGTCTCCGCCGAGTCAATATCTTGCCTAGTTTTCTCGTTAAACCTGAAGGATCTTCCCTCAGATGGATCTCCGAATCATAGACTTTATCAGATACATAATCCATCCTTAGGATTTAACTCAGCGCATTTAATCTGTTGATATCAGAAGATCACCCGGGCCGTTTATGTCGCTACCCTATTCTGAAAAAAAAGAACACGAACGACGGGGAACCTGGCTATTAACCCTCGGAATTCCATACCTACTGGGTAGTAAAAACTGTCTGAAATTGCAGACTGGTTTAAGAATCATATGGCAGATGAGCCGCATATCCCAACCAGTTTGTGACTTACATAGTAGTACACAAGGGGGAACTGGGATTGCTTAGGGCTGCGCACCGGCCGTATTACGGGTACGGCTGTTAAATTATGGCCATAAATTTCTCCCTCCAACCCTGGATGGTACAGCTGGGTAGAAAAATGGCCGTAAACGGGTACTACAGCCGTCAGCACAGCATTGCATTAAAAGTGTGCGAGTAAGAGTTTAAAAAAATAAAATTAGGACTTAGGAGTAATGTACTATATTTAATTGTATAAAAAATACATTTTGTAGTGCAGCAGACACGGAATGGAAAATATTTCATCATTATTTGACAAAAATAGGTTGGCTGGCATGGAGTTTGAAATGAAGAAGACAAAACAAGGCAACTAAAAGTGCAATTTTCAATTGATTTATAACACAAATAATTAATTTCAAATGACAAGGGCCCAAATGCAATGCAATTTGTGCCAAATACCTGCCAAAACTTAAAAATTTCACACAAAAATGCCCACAGACCTGTCAACCTGTATGATGGCCATTACGGCCATTGACATACGGCCATCAAAAGCTGGGCTCAAGATCCAAACGGGACAGGTGTTTACCCGTAAGACCTGGCCATTGTACCTGTCATTATGGGTATGGTGCGCAGCCCTAGGATTACTAAAATTGCCTGGAGTTGGTAAATCTCTTCAAGCCTGTTGTTCCCCAAATAAGGTATGTTTCAATAATGTTTCAGCCCAAAATTATTTTCCCCAAAAGCTGGTCAGGATGGCCTCAGCAAACCTTAAAAAACTTGTCATTTCCAAAGGGTTTTTCTCACAAAAAGACAATAAATGTTTATCAAAGAAATACCCTATATCAGCAAACTCCAATTTTTTGTCATAGTGAGTTATAGCAAAATATAGCAAAGTATAGCATGGGTCCCTATCTCTGTAGTGCTACAGAGATAGGGACCCATGCTATACTTTGCTATATTTTGCTATAACTCACTATGGCAAAAATCAGAGTTTGCTGATGTAGGAACATAGACATGTTTCTCATGTGTTTCCTATAATAAATATTTTGTTTTTTTGAGGTGTATCTTTCAAAAAGAAAGATGTTACCTTTTATTTTCTGTGTTTCTCAGAGTACTGTTCCTGTGTTCCTATCCATATTTCTTATATGTAAAATTTTCTTGTATGATGCTGGTTGCCTAAAGACTGCTACTACTTTTGTACAAGGTGTCAAATCAGCTGGAGAACTTTTTTTTCAAAGTAACCCTGTCAGGGGATGCACATTGTATCCAACACTAGGTATGCTTAGTATTGCTATTACTTTCACCATTTACTCTATGGTCATATTACATACTGCATTCCCCTTCCTGCCCCTTGTGGACATCCCTTTATTGTTGCAGTAGTTGACTCTTTGCCAATGACATCATACAGATGTCAGTAGGGATTGTTGCAGGTAACCAGCGGGTAACTCGGCAGCAACCTGTACCCCACCCACAGGGACCTGTACCTTCTGACCCCATGGGTTTACCTGTCAAAACAAGCCCAAAAACACCCAAAACGGCCCAGAAATAAGGGAGATATGTGCTAAATAATAGTTACTATCATTTTGGTCATATCTCCTTCAATTCTTATCTGTTTTGAGTGATCTTGGGCTCATTCTGTAGGTGGCGGGTACAGAAATCTGTAACCGTAACTGTACCCGCCTGTACCCTACCTGCCAACCTGCAGGGGCTGAAAAACCCATGACAATCCCTAGATGTCAGTTCTATTCTTGTTGTTGTATATGCCTTATGCCTTCTATTTGCTTTAGCCATATTTAGTTGTAGCTTCACACACTTGTAGTATATAGGTACAAGGTGCTTATCAAAGATAAGCACCTTGGAATTCAACTTGATTCCCAGGTTCTTACCTCTAACAAACCCTAAAATTCATTCAAAGAGTTCATTCAGTACCTCTTAGAAATATGGGCTACTGTTAGTCATCAGTCAGCAAATCCTGTCTTTGCATATTCACCTGGTTGACTGAGCATGCAACAGAAGAAACCCCAGATCAACTTCTGGTTGATGCTGTGGGGTGTAGATATATTTATGGACTACAAAATGATGGATTGACAAGATATAAGAGCAGAAGCTAATTGGGTGAAAGCATGAAGCACTTCCTGACCCAAGTAGCACTCCAAACTAGGCTGGGGAGAGACGAGCTGCAAAACCCATGTTATAGGAGTCTGGCAATGCAATGAGTAAGTCTTGTTACCCAGCTAGGAGGAAGACTGCTAATGCATACTGAGCTTGTCTCCTTGGTAACCTAGGGAGGGAGCTAGTTGAAATATCACTGTTGCCCTTGTCAAAGGGATTAGGATGGAATAATGAACTGCAAGAAGGTTTCATGGGTATCTGGATTGGCCTGGATGAAAGGTGTGAGAATCTGTGCATGTTTTCTCAGGTATTGAAGAAAAGCATCACTGCTCCAGCACCCTATGACCTTCATTGCTTCTATGGGCACACCCTGGAGCAGATAGAAGAGGGTGGCCCTGATACATATGCCATGACCCTGGAGTGGCTCTAACCAGCTTGGAAAAATGCTCCTTGTTCTGTTACCATGACCTTCACCATTTTCCCATGCTCTAAGCAAGCATGAAAAATCTTGAGGACACAGGCTCAGAACATAGTAGTAGCTATTCTACCACTTCTCCCATATAAAAAGCCACAATAGAGTACAAGGCATACTGCTATACCCCAGGATGTCAAAAGCATCAATGGAAAAGATGACAAAGAAACCTGTGCAGGTCACAACATGCAGTGGAGCTATGAGCATTCACTGCCAAACCAGGTCAAACATGGGACCCCTCAGCAACATCAACAAGTCACCATCATCAGTAAACTTGGGGCCAGCTTACCGGCACTGGACAGCACTGGACAGCACCATAGAACCATAGAAAAGGTTCTTTTGTTTATAGTGCTGTCCAGTGTCATGGTAATGCTACCCAAAAACGGCTTAATGTTAGACAGCACTATAGAGTGCTATATAGACTTAGCTCATTGCTATACAGTGCTACATAGCTTAGGTTAATACCATCTCATACTGAAGCTAGGAATTATTTAGACCAGATATATCACACACAACAATAAGGAAATTTTAAAATACATACTATATTCAAGTAGTCTACATGACATTGCATAGGTAGTTCTATATGATTGACATCATTGTACTAAAACAAAAAACCCACCCTATACCCACTCTGTACTTGATAGCCATTGTTGTTGCTTGTTGCTCATTGTTTGTTGATGCATGGCGGTTGTCATAGTTGTATACTGCTTGGATATAGTTAGTTGAAATTTGAAATAATTTTTTTTTCTAAACCTGTACCTGATAGCCATCGTTGTTGCTTGTTGCTCATTGTTTGTTGATGCATGGTCATCGTAGTTGTATACTGCTTGGATATAGTCAGTAGAAATTTGAAATGAATTTTTTTTTTAAAAAAAACCCCTACTTAATAACTGTTGTTGTTGCTCGTCAGAATTGTAGTTGTAGACTGTTTGGATATAGTTAGTAGAGATTATAAATGAAATTTAAAAAACAAAAAAAGAAAACAAAAAAACCCATACTCAATAGCCGTTGTTGTTGTTGTTGTTGTTGCTGTCATCATCATCGCTTGGTTCTTGGGTAGTGGTGGTAGCCAGTGTCGTTTGTCCTCCTTGTTGACATGTTGATGTCATCATTGTGGCCATTGACATGGTTGTTAGGTTGTCATTGTGTGGTGGTGTGGTGAGGTTGAAACATTGAAGTTGAATGTTTAGTAGTTTTTTGTTGTGCATGGACTTTGTTTAGGGCTGGTTTATTTAACTTAACAAAAAAGTATTATCTATGTCACCATATGACAAAGCTGTGAGTAGTGTGATAGCATAACAAAGTAATGCTGGACAGCACTAGCAAGCATGGCATGGATGCTATGGAACTATAACTGACTATAAATTGAGTGATGTGACTATGAGAAACTATAACATGACTGTGACTATCTATGGGAAACTATGAGTTTGGGTGACATGACTGTGACGATCTATGGGAAATTCCTGAATTTGCTGATGATCTCTAGTCAAGCCAAGCTACAATCGTCCAAGTTTGGTCAGCACAGTGAAAGACAGTCAAAGTTACCTCAGGACTCAACTCCTGCTAGTACTGTTGTGGCAACTATAAGCTTGCACTCACATTTGGTGCTGAGCCGATGGAGTGTCATAGAATGACCCTCCAGGGAAATCACATGATTGTTTACATATGTTTGGCATCACCCTTACATTACAAAACTAGATACAGTAGAGGCAACGAGAGACAACACAATCCAACTGGTTCTTTATCGGATTACCCCGATCCATCTGGTGATGAGAGCGGATTGAACCCACACTAAAGAAAAGCGACACGGGCAAGGTCAAAAGTACAAAGGAATACAGGAATTAAATGGGAAACAGAAATAGGCACGCTGGCACATACAAACAACAAAAAGTATCCTCGAGACCCTCTAGGACGATATACCTCGAGGAACCGAGCCTCGACCACAACGATAAGCTCAGCAATAGGAAACAGCACACCAATACCACCACAGACAGACTCCACAAGAGCATCATCACGACTCTCAGGAAACTACGAGCTCGTCGTACCTACGTCACAGGCCAACACACCGTCTTCGACAAGCCCAGACACATTGCCACAGTGCCAAACAAGAAGCATTCCAACAGAAACAACTGAATACATAATCCAGACAGAAATTGAAGAAATGTCGGCAGAAGTGATAACACCATTTCACGGAGACAAAGAGGATGAAAACCCAGAAGATTTCCTACGAGCCTTCTTCAGGCGAATGGGCAATAGCAACGACGAGGTCAAAAAGACACAATTCCCAAATTACCTACAAGCAGACGGGGTCGCCGATGATTGGTACATAGACCTTGACAACAACGAAAAGAAAACCTGGGCTGAAATAGAAGCAGCCTTCCGAAAGAGATGGCCAAGGAAAAAGCAAGTAAAGAAGACGGTCAAAGAATATGAAGAAGAAATTCTAAACCAAACAATAACTACAGAAGATTTAGCAAAGAAAGAAAAGGTTGCAGGAAGAGAGATATACTCACATATTGCATGGGCAGATAAAATGGCAAAAGCAGTCAAAGGCGCCAAGCTGGATAAAACCACCACCTACATCAGACAAGTCAGAAAGGAGTTACTGAGCATATTGCAAGAAAAAGTTGGAACAGGACACGAAGACTGGGACACATTTTTACAAGCAGTCCGAGATGTCGACATCGACTACATCCGAGACAGCATGGACATATGGAACAAAAGTCAAGCAGAACAGAAAGCCATTGAAAGACGTATACAATTCCTGGAAACAGTGTCGAAATCACCCACAGCCCCAATACGACAACAACTTGCAACGGTTGCTATCTCCAAGCGACAACCGTTGCCAAACACAGCTGATATGAATAATCCATTTGAAAGCAACAGCGGCGGTCAAGGCAACCTCAGATTTCCAATAAATCCTAATGCACAACGCCAAAACAGAGCAAATACCACCAACTTCAACCCTAGACCCCCACCAACGGCTGAACAGAAAGCAGAACTACGAACACTTCTATCAACCATGCCACATCACCTGGATACACAAGCAGGTCGTCAAGCCCACCAAGCGCAACAAGCTGAATGGATGAGAAATTACGGACCAGGTACCAAAGTAATGGAAAAGACACCGTACCCCCTTCGACCTGGCACCGCACCAGTCAATTCCGGTGAGTGTTTCACATGCGGCCAGGTGGGCCACCTGGGATTGAGAAGCGGAGAAAACTGCCAAGCCCTGGGTTACCGCACGCTCCACCCGAATGAGCAACAATGGAGAGCAATCTGCACTCGCATCCTCAAAGAGCCGCGGGGCACAACCAACATTCATTTCTTAGCAGTTGACAACTACGGCACTAACTGGCAAGACATCCAGGGAAACGAGGAAGGGCCGTCAAAATAGATACCCAATTGACGGCCCCAGCAGAGGGTGGTGATAAAATGGAAGACAATAGCAGTGAATTGAACACAGCCAATGTACCAGTGATAGAATCTGGAATGCAAATATTTGACTTGTATATCGTGGGACATGAACCTAAACATACCACACAACTGTTCATACACCAGCTCCAAATCCTAGCACCAAAAGGAGAAGTTGTGAGGACATGGGCCAATTTTGATGATGGCGCACTAGTAAATGCAATGTCAGCAACAAAGTTTGAAAGCATCAAACACCGACTAGGACAGTATAAATCCTCGTCGCGATGGTTACGAATGGCAAATGGAGCTATTGTATGGCTGGTGGCGGTATGGGAAGGTGAAATGGAGATAGGAGGGGTCAGAGCACATGGTGCTTTTGAGGTGTTCGACAGCGGAGGCAATTGGGAGTTCCTGTTTAGGAAAACGCTACTCACAACGTTCAATGCAATCCACAATTACAAAGACAACACAGTAACGGTAACAAACAGAGGAAACACAACAGTACTCAGAAACCAAGTCGACATTGTAAAAGGACAAAGCAGAATAGAACAACCAAGAGCAAGCGTAGGAGAGGAGCAAGAAAATTTAGTGGGGAACAAAGAAATGTTCCCCTCGAGGGAAGTTTCTATGAACTCACATGATAAAAAAGAACATGCAATTAATGCCGCAATCATAGAAACTTTTGAGAGCGGAGAGGCATCACTGATCTACATCACCACAGAAGAATCGGTGGAAGACACTTCTATAGCAACCGAAATAGAAGTAGATAGCCTCAAGAACAATAGCAACATATTCACACGACTCACAGATCCCTGGAAAAGGGAGAGAGTAGACAAAATACTCAAGCAGGTGACAATTGGACCAGATTTAAATGAAAAGGAGTGTAAACAAATGTTAAAGTTCATATCCGAATGGGCTGACATTTTTGCCCTCTCAGTTAATGAAGTGAAACATGTCGAAGATGCAGTACACCGATTGGACATTGAACCTGGAACAATCTTTACAACCAAGGTCCACCAAAAGCCGTTGACACCGCCACAGAAGAAATATTTGCACGAAAGCGTAGATGCAATGCTCAGTGCAAACATTATGGAACAATGCTCACCTGATCAAGTGAAATGCGTGTCACCAACCACATTGGCCCACAAAACACACACCGGATCTGGACTAACGCTAGAAGAATTACAACATCGCGTTAACGATGAGTGTATTTCTCATGGTTTTGAACCAACCTTCAATTTACCCCCTAGAACTGCACCAACACCAGACGACAAGTCAAATAAGAAAGAGATGAAATGGTGAATATGCCAGAACTTCTCCCAAATCAACAAAGTCACTAAAGTAGCCCCAATGCCACAAGGTGACATAAGAGCGAAACAGCAAAGGTTAAGCGGGCATAGATGGGTAACAGGGTTTGACTTTGCAGCAGGGTTCTATGCTGTGACGGTAGCCCCAGAATCACGCCCATACACGGCTTTCTACGTAGAAGGAAGAGGTTACTTCCAATACAAAAGAATGCCGTTTGGGTTAACAGGAGCTCCTTCAACGTTCGCGCACATGACGGCAACACAGATGCACGAACTAATTGTTGATGGAACCATAGAGCTCTTTGTGGATGACAGAGGAACAGCAGCGAATACATTTGAGGAAATGATGAACAAACTGACGAAGATATTCACCTCAATCAGAAAGCATGGCTTATCGCTGTCAGCCAGTAAGTGCGAGTTCTTCATGACCACAATGGTATTTGCTGGCACGTCTATAGGGCCCAAAGGAGTTCAACCAGATCTCAGTAAGCTCACGGCAATAGTAAACTGGAAAACACCAGAAGACGCCCTAGCACTAGCGGGATTCCTGGGTCTAATGGGTTGGTTTCGAGATCTAATACTCAGGTACGTGAAGAAGGAACAACCTTTGCGAGACCTACTACAGAACGTGAACATGCCAGAAAAGTACACTAAAACAACATACAGACGAATCATGGCGAACCACAAGCTCAAGGACTACTGGAAAGACGAACACACAAGAGCGTTCCTAGCCCTAAAAGCAGCCATGACGTCAGAACCAGTACTGAAAGGACCAAAATGGGATGGTACACCGTTCATCGTAACAACCGATGGTTGTAAATATGCATTCGGGGCAGTACTAACACAAAAGTTCGAAACAGTACTACCAAGCGGGAAAATAGTGAAAAAACTGCATCCAATTGCGTTTGCATCCAAACAAACATCCAAAACAGAAGAGAAGTACAAACCCTTCTTACTGGAGTTTGCAGCGTTAAAGTTTGGCTTAGACAAGTTCTCTGACACAATATGGGGATTCCCAGTTGAAGTAGAAACCGATTGTCAAGCACTTCGAGACCATCTAATGAACGACAAGCTAAGTGCCACGCATGCTCGTTGGAGAGATAGCATATTAGCTCACCAAATTGTAGACATTAGGCATGTACCAGGACACATCAATGTGGTGGCTGACGGCCTGAGCAGAGCGAATGAAGGTCTACCTAATGAACACGACGATGGAAGCCAATGGACGGTATCAGAAGACTGGGAAGCAATGACAGGACTCACACATGACATCTTCCACGTCACGAATTACACACTACCGGAAGTGTCCCAGCTACAAGAGCGCTTCAAAGACGAACCCATATTCAGAGAAGTAGTCGAGGCAATACTAGAACTAGACCAGGGCAAAAGTGTAAGGCTACGGAAAAGAGCACGACACAGAGCCTCGGAGTACGCCATAGATGAAGGAAAGTTATGGAGAGTCGCTGGAGGACATCATAATCGTGCTAGGACACGAGTAGAATGTGTGATGAAAGAGGAAGCGACACAGATAGCAATGAAAGAACATGTAGAAAACGGCCACTGGGGTAGAGACGCGGTTAAAAAGTCGTAATGGACCGCATTTGGAGCCCAAACCTAGACGCCTCAATCATCACAGGCATCTCACAGTGTGGGCACTGCAAGAACTTCGGGGGAACACATGTCAATGCCTTACTAAACCCCATCACGAGAAGACATCCTTTCGAACTACTGGTCGGAGACTACCTGTCAATGCCCAATGGCAAGGGCAGATACCATACTATAGGCTTGTACTTGGACACCTATTCACAACACGTATGGGCATTCAAATACAAGACAGCGGGAAGTGCGAAGACGACAGTGGATGCGTTGTCAAGAATATTCCAAAACTTCATAGCTGCGGAAACTTTCATGACAGACGGAGGAAAACATTTCAATAACAATGAAGTACGTGCGGTTTGTAACAAGTGGGGAACAAATACTCACGTCATCGCCGCATATTCACCATGGATCAATGGTTTGGTCGAAGGAGCTAACAAAATCTTACTTCACGTCTTGAAAAGACTCTGCGCACCCAATGTAGGAGAAGACGAGTACGACAAAGCAAAGATAAGCGACATCCCAAAAACTTGGCCAGAACACCTCAACGAGGCGATACAAATAATCAACTCTTGACTACTACCTACTTTCAAATTCTCACCCAAAGAATTACTACTAGGGCTAGTAGTAAATACAATCCCAACAGAGTTGTCAATGGCCGCCGAACCGATAACACCAGAAGATGTAACAACACAAATGGCTTACGTCGCACAGCAAAGACTAGACGGGTATGAAGAGATGGTTAAACACGCTATCAAGTTGAAAACCATATTCGACAAACAGGTCTTAGCATGTAAACCAGGTGAAGTTATATTTTCAAAAGGTCAACTAGTTC
This sequence comes from Phlegmacium glaucopus, assembly GCA_015039465.1. NCBI lineage: Eukaryota > Fungi > Basidiomycota > Agaricomycetes > Agaricales > Cortinariaceae > Phlegmacium > Phlegmacium glaucopus. Next base: position 52,223 of record MU130002.1, on the reverse strand, counting down.
AAATCTACAGAAATGACCTAGATTTCACCCTCAAAACGGATTGTAAACTACTTCCCAAATGGTCACCACCACAAAGAATAGCATCATGAAACATTAATTCATACACTCTCGAAAAACTTGATGGAACACCTATCACAGGCATATTCAGTGCCAGAAGACTAAGAAGATTCATCCCGAGAGAAGGAACGAGACTGGCAGAAGAACAGGCAGAAAGAGAGAAGAAGGAGGAAGAAGAGGGGGGAGCACAAAGAGACGAAGAACAAGAAGCAAGGGTCGAAGAAGAGGAAGATATTGAAGAGGCGGAAGAACAACTAGAGGACGAAGACGAAGTCAATGGAGACTAGCAAAGAAGGGCATGCGCTGGGGGTGGCGAGGACGCCACCACAAAAGAGGGGGGGCACATGGAGTGTCGTAGAACGACCCTCCAGGGAAATCACGTGATTGTTTACATATGTTTGGCATCACCCTTACATTACAAAACTAGATACAGTAGAGGCAACGAGAGACAACACAATCCAACTGGTTCTTTATCGGATTACCCCGATCCATTGATAGACCAAATAACTAGAGGCTTATGTACAACTGCAATCATTATCACAAGGGAGACTGAGACATTTGAGAGTTTCTGAGCAAGCTAGTAGATTAAGACTGTAAGGTACAGAGGGTCTAAACTAAGGATTGTAGCTACTGGGAGGGCTCTTATATAGTAGAGATATGAGTCAGAGATAAGGGGAAGTGCCCATAGTCCATGCACAGCATATGAGTCAGTACGAGTCAGAGATAACGAAACAGAATTGATATAGTATAAGGTTGAGGGTAAAGGGTAGGTTGGGAATAGTGGTGCAAGAGGGGAACAATAAGGGAAAGGGGAAGTATAGTACACGATGATGGAAGGAGAAAAAGAATGAAGGGGCCATAAGCATGAGGACTGTACACTCCCCCACATACTCCAGCGGAATCCACCAGACTGTGACACCAAATTCTGGTGGACTTTGGCAGACTCAAGTCCTAAACTGTGTGAGTGTTACATGGGCCAAATTTCAATCTTGAGTCCACTGGAGTCCATGGACTCTGGTGGACCCTTACCAGACTAAGTCTGTTAGGGCAACTGCAATGCTGACTTAGTCAAGCTAGCAGGGGATCCAAAGTTAATAATATTTCAGAAAAGATATCTACAAGTGACTTATCTAGCAGGGGATCCAAAGAGGAAAGGATGGGGATCCCTGCTAGGCTGGGGGTATTTAAGTACTAATATGGACATAACAGAGATATAAAATAAATAAAGGAATGATATGATAATAATTAATTAATTAAATCAGAAGTGGTGTGATGTGAAAAATAGAAATAAAAGATGGAGCGAACTGGAGGATCAGAGTTGGAGCGGAACTACAGGGTTCTGGAGTAAACTGGTGACGGAAGCGGAGTTGGATGGAAGGTTGGAGGTCGTCAGAAAGGTGGGGTGTATGATTCTAAGGTTGAGGTTTGGGTTGAAGTTGGGTGTCCTCTAACAAAGTCCAGCAGACTCCATTGGACTAGTCTCTGGTGGACTCCAGTGGAATCTAGTAACATTGGACAAATGATACCTTCCTAACCTTAACAAAAACCCTAACAGAACCCTAACAACCTTAACAACCTTAACAGAACCCTAACAGAACCTTAACAGAGTGGAGTCCAGTATGTGACAGGGAGTCACAAATGAGTCACAATGAGTCTGGTGGAGTCCGCCAGAGTATGTGGGGGAGTGTAAAGTACTGCCAGATTCTGACCAGATTCTGACCATATTCCAAGTCATTCCAAGCACATTCCAAGCACATTCTGAGCACATTGTTAAGTTTAAAACAAGGAAGTCACGTCGGAGCTACTCCGGAACGGACGGAACGGTGATGAACATGGCTATGCTCTACCAACTGGAATTGCCCTTTTGTCGCCATGTCGCCCCTCTAGTCGCTACGTCGCCCCTCTAGTCGCTACGTCGCCCCTCTAGTCGCTACGTCGCCCCTCTAGTCGCTACGTCGCCCCTCTCATCGCTACATCGCCCCTCTCATCGCTACGTCGCCCCTCTCATCGCTACATCGCCCCTCTCATCGCTACGTCACCCCTCTAGTTGCCATGTCGCCCCTCTAGTTGCCATATCGCCCCTCTCATTGCCACATTGCCCTTGTCACTATGTCACACCTTTCAGTCCTACATCACCCCTCTTGTTGCTACATCGCCCTTTCCACCCTGTTCACCATCTTCATCATTACCCATTTTCCTAAAAGTCGCCCATGCTGCGCATCACTTCGCTTCTTTTGATTTCCTATCATTCCTACTTTTATGCATCCCCTCACCGTGCCAAAATCATGTTCGCATCATTTTACTGTTACCTAGCTACCAGTTATTCTCCATGCTCCTTTTATCTTATGGTGCGACTTTTTGTATTTTCTCACTTAACTCCTTATGCTTTTTGATGCTATTTACTCCACACACCTTGTGCTTCATTTCCCCCTTTTTTTCTAATCACCTCTACTATAAAAAACCCATGTAACTTAGTTACAGAACAATAAGAAAGTATTCGCCTCTCTCCCCAGAGTATAGAATTAAGTCTTGTCATCGTCTCTCTCGTCGTTCGCCTTCGTTTCATTGCATTTTACTGCGAGTCTCTCTTGGTTCGCCTACGTTCATTGCATTATACTGCAAGTCGCCCTTACAGCGTCTATACTTCGTCACTGCGTCGCCCCTTCATCACTGCGTCTCCCCTTCGTCACTGCGTCTCCCCTTCGTTACTGCATCTCCCCTTCGTCACTGCGTCTCCCCTTCATCACTGCGTCTCCCCTTCGTCACTGCATCTCCCCTTCGTCACTGCGTCGCCACTTCGTTCCTTCGTCGCCCTTTCGTCATTACATTGCTCCTCGTTTCGCTCGTCTCATATCTCGTCGCCCTACCTTAGTTGGAACCTTTCTGCATATACTTGACTCAGTGTTTAGGCCACCGAAGCCCCGAGCCGCATCACACCTCAGTTAGTACAGCACCTAGCGTACTGACAGTGTATCAACGGAACCGGAACAGTAAGCAGAAAGGACGTTGGCCTCAGCGTGTGTGCTGTGCCGCCCAGCTCCTAAGGTGTCCTGATTTCGGAACGGAAGAAGAAGTAATAAGACGGAAGACCTCAGTGACTTAGAGGAAGAACAAGAGGAGGAAACTAAGTTGATATTCGAACTGAGGGAAAACATACAAGTTCGAGTACTTTAAATATAAAAGGAATTGCAACCAAAATATAGAATATAAATATAAGTGCTGCGTTCTGCTCCCGGAAAAGGTCCTGCATTCTTGGGTGAATAATCCATGGCTGGTGTGCTGACTGATAGTGGGAAAGTGATGACAAAGGAATAGTTGTTATGACGAAGGTGTGGTAAGGGTTCGGGATATCGTCGGAAGAGTCGGAGTGATACGGAGAAGTCTCGGAGTCGGACGTAGGAGGAGTAGAGTTGGAGACAAGGGAAAGTACTGGAATGGAGTACGGACTACCGGAAACAACTCCGTCGGAGTTGGACCGGAGTAACGTGTGACGGAATGTAACAGTACCCCCCTGTCAAGGCCGAGACCCTCGAGGCCACGTGATGGTCCGTGCGAGGTTGGCGTGGTATAAAGACCGTCGGAGACTGGTGATGACTCTTCACTTCGGTTAACTTCCCCAAAACCCATCCTCTAAAACAACCAACATGAACAACAACAACAATAACGCTGGCTCTTCCCAACAAGCAAAGTTGGAAGAGGCCTGGGCTCGAATTCAGAGCAAGCGGGAGGCGGAGGAGAAGGAGTTGATGGAGTTGGAGGCAGCGGCAGCTGCAGAGCAGCAGGCGCGGGATGAGGAGAGACGGAGAGCGGAGGAGGAGAGGAGGAGAGTAGAAGCGGAGCAGAGGAGTAGAGCGGAGCAGCAGCGGAAGCTGCTGGAGATGCAGCAGGCTCGGAAGGAAGAGGAGCGAAAGAGGAGAGAAGCGGAGGTCATCCACTTGGATGACGACGAAGTAGAAGAAGAAGCGGAGAACAACGGGACGGAGCCGGGGCCCAGCGTCCCAAAAAAAGAAAACTAAATGACAAAGTAAGTGGATTCCGATAATAAAAGAAAACGTAACGCTAATGCAATCATAGGAAGTAGCTCCGACCATGGAGGAAAACCGCCCGCCCTGCACCCTGTGCATGGCGGCAGGCACAATGTGCCACGGAAAGACGCCGGGGCCCGGGTGCTATAGGTGCTCCCAGCTAAAGAAGGGCTGTAGCATAGTCGGAGGAAAAAGAAGGACAGTGGCGGTGGAGCTGCCAGCGGAGAGGGTCGGAGGAAAAGGGAAAGGAAAAGGGAAGGCAAAAGAGGTTGCGGAGACAGAGACGGAAGGGACGGAGAGGATGGTGGATGCGTTGGAGATGATAGGAGGGTGGTTGAAGAAGTTGGTGGAAACTCAGGTGGAGATCAAGTTGGCGATGGAGGTGTGGATGCGGAGGGAGTTCGAGAAAGAGAGACGGGAAGAGGAAAGAAGAAAAGAGGAGATGAAGCAGAAGGAGGTGACGAGAGCGGAGAAGGGAGTGGAGATGGGGGTGCAAGAGGAGATGGAAGACGAGGAGTCGGAAGACGGAGAAGACGAGGAGGTAGAAGAAGGATTGGAAGCGGAGACGGAGAGGACGGAGGGAGCGGAGGAAGGAAGGATGGAAGGAATAGAAGAAGTAGAAAAACAATAGAATAGAAAATAAATTGTATATAATTTTTCTTGTTATTTTTTTTTGTTTTGTTTATAAAAGATTGTTTTCTTGAACTTTGTTTTGTGAAACAGAAGAGTAAGATAACGGAAAGGAATAGAACGGAAAAAACATGGAAAGGCACAGAAAAAGCAAGGAAAGAGACGGAAAAGGAATCAAGAGAGCGGAAGAGGTCCGGGTTTAGTCGGATAGCTCTGGTGGAAATCAGCAACAAGTTCGGACGCGTGTCCTAGTTCATTAGCTGGTAACCAGGAAGTTTCTTCGTCGGTACCTTCATAGCCAGACCACTTGACTAGGTACAGAAGTTTGCATACATGACGTCTGTTATCCAATTTAGAGTCCAAAATCTCGGAGACCTCAAATTCCTGTTCTCCGTCAATGACGACTGGAGGAGGTGGAGGTTGGATGCGTTCCGGAATAGTGTTCGGAACGGAGGGCTCTAGCATGGAAACATGGAAGACGGGATGGACGGCACGCAAGTTATCGGGAAGACGGAGGGTCCAGGACAAAGGACCTGCCTGAGCTATAATCTCATATGGACCCAGATACTTCTCGGAGAGTTTCTTTGAAGGTCTGGTCGTATGGAAGAATTGTGCTCTGACAAAGGCTCGATCTCCAACCTTGAAGTCCGGAGGAGGAATCCGACGCTTGTCCGCGGAACGTTGGTATTGTTCCTGGGAAGCAAGGATAGCTTTTTGGAGTTCCTCGTGGAGTTCGTTAAGGTCCGTAACGTACTTGTGAGCACGGGAGGAGATGAGGTCGTACTCTGGATGGATAGTGATAGCCGGATCGTAGCCTTTGTTGGCAAAGAACGGAGATACTCCGGTAGTGGCACTCGGAGTATTGTTGTAGGAGAATTCCGCTAACGGGAGAAGTGAACTCCAGTTGTCTTGCTGATAATTGCAGTAGATGCGGATGTATTGTTCCAAGGTTTGGTTGACGTGTTCCGTTTGTCCGTCACCTTCCGGGTGGTATCCGGAGGTGAAGTGCAACTTCATGTCGAGGGCTTTTCCGAGGGATCTGAAGAAGTGAGATACAAACTCGGAACCGCGGTCGGAAGTTACATGGGACGGAACACTGTGCTTGGAAAACACGTGGATGACAAATAGTTCAGCAAGTTGAGCAGAAGTGATGGTGTCGTATGTGGGGATGAAAATGGATTGTTTCATGAATCGGTCTACTACGACTAAGACCGCAGTGAAACCTTCGGAGTCCGGAAGGTGTTCAATGAAATCCATGGAGATGGAGTCCCAAGGACGGGACGGAACAGGGAGTTGTCGGAGTAAGCCGTATGGTTTATGACGTTTGGCTTTGGACCGAGAACAGGTGGTGCAAGTCCTACAATAATCAGTGACAAAAACACGGATACTGGGCCAAGTGTACTCTCGACGGATAACCGCAAGAGTTCTATTGACACCAAAATGTCCGGAGACGGGATGGTCATGATAATAACGAAGGACACGGAGACGAAGATCTCCGGAAACTGGAACATAGATCCGTTGATCAATCCGGACGAATCCGGAAGAGTCCTTAGACCATCTAGCATACTTCGGATTGTCTAGATCCGATAAGTAGGACTGTGCAAGGGGATCCGTGGAAAGAGCGGAAAGGATCCCCTTGTTGAGCTCTTCGACGTCCATGGTAAAGATACCACGGAGTACTGTAGTGTTACATTCCGTCACACGTTACTCCGGTCCGACTCCGACGGAGTTGTTTCCGGTAGTCCGTACTCCGTTCCAGTACTTTCCCTTGTCTCCGACTCTACTCCTCCTACGTCCGACTCCTAGACTTCTCCATATCATTCCAAGTCTTCCAACGATACTCCAAACCCATTACCACACCTTCGCCATAACAACTATTTCTTTGTCATCACTTTCCCACTATCAGTCAGCACACCAGCCATGGATTATTCACCCAAGAATGCAGGACCTTTTCCGGGAGCAGAACGCAGCACTTATATTTATATTCTATATTTCGGTTGCAATTCCTTTTATATTTAAAGTACTCGAACTTGGATGTTTTCCCTTAGTTCGAATATCAACTTTGTTTCCTCCTCTTGTTCGTCCTCTAAGTCACTGAGGTCTTCCGTCTTATTACTTTCTTCTTCCGTTCCGAAATCAGGACACCATAGGAGCTGGGCGGCACAGCACACACGCTGAGGCCAACGTCCTTTCCAGGTTACTGTTCCGGTTCCGTTCCGGAGTAACTCCGACGTGACTTCCTTGTTTTAAACTTAACATGTAGGAAGTAATGAAGTAGCTCGGAGTGAAGCGGAAAGTTGTTTGGAAGAAAAGATAGGTTTAAAATTGTGTGGATTGACTTCACCGTAATCTTTCCCTCCCTCCTTTAGATAGAGGTCAGGACGACGAGTCAGCGCGTCCGGCTTTGTCCCGAGACGGCCTGGGCGAAATCTGATAACCATGTTGAATGCGGAAAGGTACTCGGACCACCGGGCTTGACGCCGGGATAGGATTTTGGTGGTCGGGAAGTACTCTAGATTT
>MU130002.1:14418-42526 GCA_015039465.1 Phlegmacium glaucopus | reverse complement strand
CGGAGATACGTTGGCCATCCTTCATTGGGAGGTTGGTGAGTTCGTGTTCTATGTCGGCGGACTCGTTGTAAGGACCAAATTTGGACTGAAGTTCGCTGACAAAGAGATCCCAATCTTCAAGCCAAGACGGAGGCTCGTCGGTGAGACCGGAAATTCCAGGTTCGAACCATTCCTGAGCAACGTCCCGGAGATAGGACAGAGCAAATGTTACTCGCTTGGAGTCATCTCGGAATGTGTCGGAAGAGCTCCGGAAATAGAGCTTGCACTGGAAAAGAAAAGCTTTTAGTTTCTTAGGATCCTTACCCGTGAAGGGTTCGGGCTCTCTAAGTCTGCCAGCCGAATCGGACTTGGCTGAAGATTTCCCGAGGGAATTTAAAGCGGAAACGAGTTGATTGATATGAATAGTTGGAGACTCAACTTCGTCTGTAGTACTCCGAGGTTCATCAATATGACTAGCCTCTTCGACTACATCGGGAATGGGGGTCTGCCTGGTAGGAGTATTTTCATGGGACATGTTTTGTTGTATCGGTAATTGAGTTTTGGAAGTTTTGGAACGAGTTAGCATAGGAGTGGGTGAGCAGTTCGAATATACTGTTAAGTTTAAAACAAGGAAGTCACGTCGGAGTTACTCCGGAACGGAACCGGAACAGTAAGCGGAAAGGACGTTGGCCTCAGCGTGTGTGCTGTGCCGCCCAGCTCCTAAGGTGTCCTGATTTCGGAACGGAAGAAGAAGTAATAAGACGGAAGACCTCAGTGACTTAGAGGACGAACAAGAGGAGGAAACAAAGTTGATATTCGAACTGAGGGAAAACATACAAGTTCGAGTACTTTAAATATAAAAGGAATTGCAACCGAAATATAGAATATAAATATAAGTGCTGCGTTCTGCTCCCGGAAAAGGTCCTGCATTCTTGGGTGAATAATCCATGGCTGGTGTGCTGACTGATAGTGGGAAAGTGATGACAAAGGAATAGTTGTTATGACAAAGGTGTGGTAAGGTGTTCGGGATATCGTCGGAAGAGTCGGAGTGATACGGAGAAGTCTCGGAGTCGGACGTAGGAGGAGTAGAGTTGGAGACAAGGGAAAGTACTGGAACGGAGTACGGACTACCGGAAACAACTCCGTCGGAGTCGGACCGGAGTAATGTGTGACGGAATGTAACACACATTCTGAGCATGTCTTCCCAATTTCAATTAATTTTAAATTTTTACTTAAATTACTAGTAGTGTAAATAAGTAAGTAAGTACATTTGTACTAAGTTATTTTGTTTTATTTATTATTCATTTTTTGTAATATACATATTAATTTCTTTAATTCAATATTAACAACTGTAGTGGGTACCATGATTCATAGTCAATTATATATTATTTAATCTGATAAACTAAATAAAATACAAAAACGGGGGGGTACCTACATGTGTCATTGTTCAGACATAAGAGTAAAATAAAAAATAAAAAAAACCCCTCCCACAAGGGAAGGGTAGCTGATGTTCAATAGAAATTTATAAAAAAAAACCCCTCAGAAGGGGGGTAGCAGTCGTCATATGTTGAAATAAAAAGAAAACCTCCCTAAAAAGGGGGGTAGCAATCATTGTACGTCAAAATAAAAAGAAAAACCCCCTAAAAAGAGGGGTAGCGGTCATTGTACATCAAAATAAAAAGGAAACCCCCCTAAAAAGGGGGGTAGTGGTTGTTGTATGTCAAAACAAAGGGAAAACCCTCCTGTTACATTCCATCATATGTTACTCTGGTCCAGCTCCGTCAGAGCTGTCTCTGGTAGTCCATACTCTGTACAGTGCTTTCTCTCACATCCTAAACTACTCTTCCTACATTCAACTCCAAGACCTTCCTGTGTCATTCCAGCTTCTCCGTCTATACTCCAAACCCATTACCACTTCTTCACCACAACCACTATTTCTTTGTCATTACGTTCCCACTATCAGTCAGCACACCAGCCATGGATTATTCACCCCAAGAATGCAGGACCTTCCAGGAGCAGAACGCAGCACTTTATATTTATACTTTATATTTCGGTTGCAATTCCTTTTATTATTTAAGTACTCAAAACTTGTATGTTTTCTTCAGTTCAAATATCAACCTAGTTTCCTCCTCCTATTCTTCTTCTAAGTTCCTGCAACTTCCGGTTCCACTCTGTTCTGTTCTTACTCCGAAATTAGGACACAAAGGTTTAGGGTAGCGCAGTGTCGTTTGTCAAAATAAAAAGAAAACCCCCCTAAAAAGGGGGGTAGTGGTCGTTGTATATTGAAATGAAGAGAAAACCCCCCTAAAAAGGGGGGTAGCGGTCATTGTCCATTGAAGTAAAAAAAACCCCCTGGTGAAGGGGGGGTTTTGTAGGGTGGTGGTGGTGTGTCAAGGTGGAGGATGGTGGTGGTGATATGGTGGTGGTGGCCATTGTATGCTGCGGGTTGTAGTTAGTAATAGTGGGATATAAAAAAAAAATTTAAAAAAACTGAACCCCCCACCCCCCTGGTGAGGGGGCTAGCTGTTGTTGTTGTCATTGTCATAGCCATAGCCATAGCCATAGCCATAGCCATTGTTGTTGTTGGTTGTTGGTGGTTGTTGTCCTTGGCCATTGTTGTTGTTGTTGTCATTGTCATTGGTTGTTGTCATTGTTGTTGGCCCTCAGTTGTCCTTGTTGTCATCTGTTGTTGTTGTGTGTGGTTCTGAGGTGACAATGGTGGTGGTTGTGATGGTGGTGAAGGTATTACTAATGTTTGTTGATTTGAAAGTGTGTGTCACATGTGGTCACATGATCACACCTTGCAGCCTGAACAAACTACAAAATTCAAATGGCAGTGAGCCATTGCCACCTTTAATATATGAATTATAATTAACTTACATATGACTACTTCAATTTTAAATAATATATAATACTCTTTGTGGGGCAAGCTTGGACTAGGAATTGCTTGGTACTGCTCCAACTGGGTTCTGAGCTGTTCTGCTCAGAACTGCTCGGAATTCAGTGGGAATGAGGCTGAGTTAACTGGAAAATTGGCTGGATTCTCACCAAAAATCCATTCTGAGCAGTTCTGAGCAGTTCCGAGTGACTCCGAGCAGGTACCTAGCAGATTCTGCTCAGAACTGTGTGGAATGTGTGGGGGAGAGTAAAGACCTTGTCTGTGGCCAGGTATAAAGCACAGACGGTATAAATCATTGTTTGTGTTGTTATTAAACATAGTGTTTGAAGGTCCAGTTACGAGACTGGACAAAGACTGTAACCAGACCAGACTGGACTGGAAAAAGACCAGACCAGTGGTCTGGTCTTTTGATTTTTGAGAATCAAAGACCAGAAAAAGACCGGTTTCGATTAATCGGTCTTTCAAGGTTCAGACCGGTTTGAACCAGCAAAACGGTAGCCCTGATGTACCCCTTTCCAACGAACCCAATATCATAAAAATCCAATAAACACTGGCTGAGAAAGAAATAGATCTGTAAATAGTCTAAAATATTCGCTAAAATAAGGCATTTTACTAGTATTACTGTAGAAAATCCAAATCATAACGGAATTTAACGTTCTTGGGCTCGTTCGGAAGCTATTATTAAACTTAACAACCTTTCTTGATACTAAAATATATATTTGTCAGCAGAAGACCAGTTACAGACTGATTAAGACCAGTTAGGACCAGGACCAGTCCTAAGACCGAAAAAACCAATGTAAACTGGTCCTAAGCGGTCCAGTCTGGTCTTTTTTGGCCCTAGGACAGAGGTAAACCAATTACAGTCTCGGTTAAAGGCCCTTAGGGTCAAAAAACTGGACTGGACTGGACTTTTAAACATTAATTAAACACCAACCAGAGCAGTGGACTAGTCTTTAAGTCAAAAGTCTCCCTGTTGTTTGTTTAGGGAAGGTGTAACCTTGACTTATAACACACTTGAAAGGTGATTTAGACAAAAAGGTAAAGAAGAGGATGAGGATGAATGAGAAAGAGTCTTTGGTGAGACTATAGCAGTTGACAGTATGGGACAATGACAGCAAGGGACTGAAAAAGTGAACTTAGGGAAGGAATTCACTGGAATTCCACTGAGATGATGACTGTAAGAGACTGAGATGTGAATTGGGGGAAGACTAGAGAGAACTAGGGAAAGCTAGGGAAAGCTAGGGGAAAGACTAGGGAAAACTAACTATCCTGGTACAAAGGAGCAGCATTTATACCCTAAGGATGAGGCTATGTAGAACAATAAAAAGAAAGAAGTACATGCTGTCAAAGGAAGAAAGATGAAGAGATGACAGCTGCGAGAAGAAATAAACATAGAAAAGAAGAAGGAACAATAAAAAAATCTGTAAAATGTCAAAGTGTGAGAGAAAAGAAGAAAAGGCAGTGTGTATAGTCCAATAGCAAAAATATATCAACTCCATAGCCGTGTGGTTATGTCAAAATGTGAAATGTCCTGAGTCAACACTTGAAAGACGCAGCCTTATTCCCAAGAAAAATACCACTTGCCTATGATCCCATGTTGTGCAGCCTTGATAACACTTGTGTTACATTCCGTTATACGTTACTCCGGTCCGGCTCCGTCGGAGTTGTTTCCGGTAGTCCGTACTCTGTACAGTGCCTTCCCTTATATCCCGAATACTCTTTCTATGTTCAACTCCGAGACTTCTCCGTGTCATTCCGATTCCTCCACCTATACTCCAAACCCGTTATCACTTCTTCGCCACTACCACTATTCTTTGTCATCATCTTTCCCATCATCAGTCAGCACACCAGCCATGGATTATTCACCCAAGAATGCAGGACCTTTCCCGGGAGCAGAACGCAGCACTTATATTTATATTCTATATTTCGGTTGCAATTCCTTTTATATTTAAAGTACTCGAACTTGTATGTTTTCCCTTAGTTCGAATATCAACTTAGTTCCCCTCCTCTTGTTTTTCCTCTAAGTCACTGAGGTCTTCCGACTTATTACTTTCTTCTTCCGTTCCGAAATCAGGACACCTTAGGAGCTGGGCGGCACAGCACATACGCTGAGGCCAACGTCCTTTCCGGGTTACTGTTCCGGTTCCGTTCTGTCCGTTCCGGAGTAACTCCGACGTGACTTCTCTCCTTTGCTTTAAACTTAACAACTTGACACACTGCAAGAATAATCCTCTGCTGCTGATTCATCTGCAACTCCTGCTTAGTTGTGATCCTCCTGAACTTCCTAAAGTGTCATAAAGAGGGTGGGAAGGTCTCAGGTACCATGTGAATGTTGGTTTTGGCAGTGAATGATAAGATAAGAGGTAGATAATTGAGGATACGGGACTGAGTGAGATCCAAGAGCGAGGTATGGCGAGGTAGATAGCTGAGGGGAAGACTTGTGGGTCCATAGCCACAACAACAACAATGACAAAGCCTTTTACATAATGGGAGACGTAGCTGATGTGTCCATAAACAGGCTGTTCTTGACATGATGGGCCAAAGATACAATCAAACATGAGCTGATGACCAATGCAAATAGTGGATTGATTGCTTTGTTGGATTGCTAGCCAAGGAACAAATGGATGGTAGATGTCTAGGAGCATGTCAATAGTGTAAATGATGGAGAGCATGGTGAGAGACATTGAGGATATGATGAGTGATGAGGATGATAATGTTGAATGAATGATTTAAGGACTTTACACTCCCCCACATTGTCCGGCCGGAATTCCGCCGGACTCCAGAAAAGTCCGGTCAGAGTCCGGTCAGAGTCTGGTGGAAGTCCGGTGGAAGTACAAAACATGCCTGTATCCCCTCCTAACCTAAGAACGCGCTACTGCGTGGACAGAAAATATCCCCATCCCTAAATATTAATCCTAAGCCCTAAATCTAAATATAACCCTAAGCCTAACCTCTAAATCTAAATATAACCCTAAATTCTATCAAAAGTCCGGCGGACTGTGATCAGACATACAGTCCAGACATTTTTCTACTTTCACTGGACTCTGACCAGACTCCGACCAGACTCTCACCGGACTTTTACCAGAATTTTAGTGGAGTCCACCAGACTTCCGCCGGACTCCAGCCGGACAATGTGGGGGACTGTAAAGTACACAATGATTTTATTGACCAGGAACATGATTCAGGGCTGCTTCCAAAACAGGCAAGTGAATTCAAAGTCCACTTTCTTTTCATGATGGCAACTTTTAAGCTTTCTTCCCACACTACCAAGTGCATGATAGTGCAAGCACCATTTACTGCCCAGATTGTTCAAAATTCCAAAATTACTGTCCTATCGATGATAAAATAACCACGGCTGATGGTCAAACTGTAAAGGCACTCAGAACTGGGGATCTACATATAGAGCTACCAAATGGGTCAAAACACACTGACTTCACATTCAATGATGCTATATATGCACCGGTGATAGGATCCATATGACCTCTAGGCTTGTAAACAGGTCATTTTTGCAATTTAACAACTTTGCAGTATATGTGGATGCCTTGCAGCTATCACTACTATTTGCATTGTCACCTGCAGTTACCAGTAACTCTTGCACTATCATTTGCATGTCTTACAGTACCTTCTGCTCCTCACACATACATCACACATCCCTTCTACAACCCTCATAACTATCCAAAGCACCCTCATTACTCTTTGCACTTCATACCTTGGCTATTCTACAGCTCTCGCAAGTAATATTGGACTTAGCCATTTCACTTCTTTGCAGCAACACCTTCTCACAGCCACTATCTAATCTCATGGTCTTTCACAGTTCACATACACATACCTTACCTCTCCGTGTATCCCCTGCAGTGGTTTTATCATGGTTTGTCTTGTTTTGCACTTACTTTCTTTCTACTTTCCATATATATTTTTCACATAGGTAAGCTACACTGTAACGAGTAACACGGTTACCGAACGCACATAGTGTAGCCGTGTTGCTCGGTTTGGGTGAATGCTACCGAACACCCTATGATCTGGGCTAGGTAAACTGTAGTCTGGTGATGGATGGGGTTTGACTGAACACGTTTATGGTTTACAATCATAGCACCACTGCCAAGCCGGCTAATGGAGACTTGGCAAGGGTGATCGGGTGAAAGTGTTTTGCAGCAGGCCTGGGCATAATACCGCTAATCATAGGATGACATGTAATGCCAGTTCGGACACACAAGAATGCTGGCTGACCCAGGGATATTGCCAAGCCGACACCACATGTATACTCGGCAATGTGAAAGTGACTCGGGCAGAGGGTGGCCCAACCAGAGAACAGTTCTGCCTAAGGAGCACCATATTTCTCTTGAAATCTTTAATATCTTGACTCCCTACTTACTACCCATGTATATTATAGTAATTAATGCATACATGGTACTCATGTACTGATTTCATATTGCTGCCATGAACCGTGGTTCTCATTGGCAGGTGGCAGCGGCTTCTGACTACTGATCTCCGATGCCGAGTCGGGCATTCGAGAGACCAGGATGACTGCCGATCCGGCTAAGTAAGATATGGCAAGGTGATCGGCTGAATGGTAATGTAGCCAGTTTGGGCACAATATATGAGAATACAGCTGAATTGTTTAAGCATCTGACATGTAAAGAGCAGCTCCATTCTCTTCAAAATTCTCATATTCTGGACTCCCTACTACCCATATATCTTACAGTAATTAATGCATACATGGTAATTTCCTATTGCTGCCATGAACTGTGGTTATTTCTCATCGGCAGGATGCAGTGGCTTGTGGCCACTGATGTCTGATGCCGAGTCAGGCATATCAGATACAAAGATGACTGCTGATCCGGCTAAGTAAGATATGGCAAGGTGATTGGCTCAATGGTAATGTAGCCGGTTCGGGCACGATATATGAGAATACAGCCGAATGGTTTAAGCATCTGACATGTAAAGAGCAGCTCCATTCTCTCCAAAATTCTCATATTCTGGACTCCCTACTACCCATATATCTTATAGTAATTAATGCATACATGGTACTCTGTACTGATTTCCTATTGCTGCCATGAACCGTGGTTCTCATCGGCAGGATGAAGCGGCTTCTGACCATTGAGCTCTGATGCCGAGTTGGGCATATCAGATACGAGGATGACTGCCGATCCGGCTAAGTAAGATACGGCAAGGTGATCGGCTGAATGGTAATGTAGCCAGTTCGGGCACGATATATGAGAATACAGCCGAATTGTTTAAGGATCTGACATGTAAAGAGCAGCTCCATTCTCTTCAAAATTCTCATATTCTGGACTCCCTACTACCCATATATCTTACAGTAATTCATGCATACATGGTAATTTCCTATTGCTGCAATGAACTGTGGTTCTTTCTCATCGGCAGGATGCAGCGGGTTCTCACTGATGACCTCTGCTGATGCTGGTTCAGGCACACAATGCCGCCTACCAAGGTTGAATTGCCGAGCCGACTCATTTGTCACACCACAGAGGCCAAGTCATTAGGCAGGTATTTTTATTACTCAGAGAAATTTGCTATTGGAACTGCTTGCACCCAACTTCTGACTACTTGGACCAATAACCATCCTTCACAGTAAAATCATCCAAATCCCAGCGGTCGATGGCATCAATTACTGGGCAAAGCTCATGAGAAACCATCTTGTCGATTTTTTGTTTGAGGATGGCAAATGATTTGGCTGCCGAATCGGCCAACTTGACTCGTTCAACTTTGGCCATGTAGAGACGGTGAGCAGCATCCTTGTAGCTTAGACCTAACCGTTGTGCGAGGGCTTTGATCTCTGCATGAATCATTAGAGCCTCACGATGTGTCAAACTCTATCAATTTGGAAGATGAATTTGAGCAACTGAAATGAAGAGTGTGTTTACTCACTGGGTCAAGTGGGGTCCTGATCAATCCGGCTGTGATGGTAGACGAGGGCTGACCATTGTTGTTGCATGGCTAGGTGAGTGGCAGAACGGCAGAGCGGCAGTGTGTACACAGGCAGGTGAATGCATCGGCAATGGGTCCGAGTTGGTGAGTAGGTAGATTGTTCAAAATAGCAACGGAAATGTTAGCCAGAACAAATATTTTTAAACATTAACTGACCTCAAATGTAGCGTCAATACAATCCATCTGCTCCTTCATTTTGATGGCTGCCAGTGCCTGCTCTGTGCTCGGAGCGAGGAAGTCCGGGACAATATATCGCTTCCCTTTGTATTCTCTGACTCTGTAACCGCCATGGAGGCGAGTGCTTACAGGTTGGCCCTGCGGTCCCCCAACACTATCGTGAGCAACATCAGCAGGATAGATCTGTTCCATGATGGTATTTGATAAGGACCGAATGTCATGTGATATAAACAAACATCACATGGTTTCAATGATTTTTGATCATTGCCCATGATGTGGCGTGGGAACATTAACCAAAAGTTGAACTTGATCAACATTTGCTGTCCTCCAACATATATAGCCGCACCTTGACAATTGCAAACCCATGGCCCACATGACACCTACCAAAATTTGTGAAGCATTGGTTGGCTTTGATGACCAAGTCTGGCTGGGAGTAGAAGAAGGCAATATTCACACTACAATGCAGCACATTGGCCGCAGACTGGTAGGCCAAGCAACTTGGAATAAGTATGAATACTAACTACGGCACCAGAGGGACATCTTTGCGTTACAATTGACTGATGCAAATCGAGGAGCCTTCCGTGGACGTTTGTATCTGTACAGTTTCCTGAGATCTTGGAACCAGCAGGAAGAACGACTGGCCCCCAACTTTGTGGCTCGGCAGCAGGCAGCTCTCCTAGAGTTTGATCAGTCCGCACCTGTCTCCCAGCCAGGTATCCGTTCACCCATGAGACCTGGTGCACCCGCCCCAGTTGCCATACCCGCCCGAGGTCCCAGCCATGCCCGAGCTGCCGCACCTGCCCAAGTTGCTGCACCCACAAGAATGGTCGCATCAAAACCAAAGGCAGCAAATGTCACACCAGCATCACGTCAACCACAACAGAGCCGTCCTGCCGCTGGCGCACCTGCCACCCATGTCCCAACAGATCCCCGAACGGCACCTACTGCCCGTGTGCCAACAGACGCCTGAACGGCACCTGTTCCACGAATGATAGTGGCATCCCAGCCCCAGGCACAAGCATCATCTTCTGCTCAACCACCTCCCAAACCGGCCGCACAGATTCTTATACCAGGGCAGGAGGCAATTCACGTCCATCGTCCTCCACCAGCACCTGTTGAGCCTGTGCAATCATTCCAGATGATTGAGGATGAGGGTGATGAAGATTATGAACATCAGTCTTCCACGTCATTTTCTGAGGCCGAGGATCGGCAACTAGCATGATCCAATTCGGGCTACAAAAGGAGGATTTCAAAGCGAGCAGGCGGATTCCATGAGCCTGCCTGTACAGATGTGCAAAGGCAGAGCGCTGGTGTCTGAAAGAGGTGGGTAACGGGGCATGTTTCCCCTGTGTCAAAAGCAAGTACAAATGCGAGTACTCGAAGTTTGGAGAATTTAGGACTGGGTCGGACAGCGAAGGGGCTGGCAAGGCACAAAAGGGCAAGGGTAAAAAGAAGGCCAAGCCAAAAAGCAAGTGGGTCATGGATGATGCAGACGACAATGATGGCCTGGAGCCACAGCCCTCCAAGCCGACTACCCGCTGGGTAGATGTCAGCGACTCAGAGCCAGCTGGTAAGTCAAAGCGGCAGACTCGTCAGAAAAGCTGGCCCAATACTAGTGTGGCAGCCGTGGCTTGAAATCAAGGTAAGCTCAATTCCTTATAAGTTATTACTTCTTTCTTTTTACAACTATGCCACACTTTCAAGATGCAGCCTTTCGTCGTCTGCAGGATCATGTTGATGCTCTCACTGCCAAGATGGACCACAACGTTGAGATCCATCAGCAGCTACTGGACCGCAACGATGCAATTTATCAGCAGCTAATGCTCCACATTAACTCCGTTGAAAACCAGCTCGATGCGATGGAGTCAACTCTGGAGGAAGTACTTGAACAAGTACGTGCAGTCGAGGAGAAGGAGGCTGAGACATCCACTGTTAGGGCAACTGCGACGCTGACTTAGTCAAGCTAGCAGGGGATCCAAAGTTAATAATATTTCAGAAAAGATATCTACAAGTGACTTACCTAGCAGGGGATCCAAAGAGGAAAGGATGGGGATCCCTGCTAGGCTGGGGGTGTTTAAGTACTAATATGGACATAATGGAGATATAAAATAAATAAAGGAATGATACGATAATAATTAATTAATTAAATAAGAAGTGGTGCGATATGGAAAATAGAAAATAAAAGACGGAGTGAATCGGAGGACCGGAGTTGGAGCGGAACTACAGGATTCCGGAGTCAACCGGTGACGGAAGCGGAGTTGGACGGAAGGTCGGAGGTCGTCGGAAAGGTGGGGTGTATGATTCTAGAGTTGAGGTTTGGGTTAAAGTCGGGTGTCCCCTAACATCCATCCACCATCCCTTCGGTAGGTGACGTTTCCCGGACACGAGCAAGGAACAAATGGATGTCGAATTTGGCCATCCTGATGTGCTATAGGAGCTCCGGGGTACTTCTTGTGGAATTCCGCAACTAATTTGGGGGCATGTAATGTTTTCCCGAGGCTCACAGGTGTTATGTTCGATTCCGGAAGTCTTGGCCACTTCCACGAAGGTATCGGAATTCTCCTGTTTATAACTCTGCTGTCGAGGATTTCCTCGACGACCCACTCCTCTTCTCCATCAATGATTACCGGAAGTGGGGGAGTCGGAATGCGTCTTCCAGGGATCGGGTCTATCGGGGCTGGAGTTAGTTTGACTACGTTGAAGACCGGATGGAGTCGTTTCATGGACAAGGGAAGTTGGAGTTGGTAAGCATTGTTGCCGACTCGTTCTTCGATCGGAAAGGGGCCTAGGTGCCGATGGGACAATTTCCTGGATGGTCTCGTTGTTTGTATGTCGCTGGCATTCAGGTATACTTTGTCTCCCGGTTTGTATTCCGGTGCCGAAGTCCTTTTCTGATTATAATATCTTGCCATGTCGTCTTTAGACTTGACCAGTGCTGCTTTCGCTTCATCTAGGGTGTTCCGCATTCGTTCCGTGAATTCATTAACGGACTCCATTTGGGATTCTGGTTGGTTTGGTTCAAAACCCATTCGGGGGATTCGTCCGGAGTCTAGGAGGAAAGGTGGGTGCTGTGTGGCGGAGTGGACATGATTATTGTACTGGAATTCCGCAAGGGGAAGGAGTTCGGCCCAATTGGTTTGTCGTTGGTTTGTAAAGAGTCGGAGATACTGTTCCAATTCCTGATTTACTTGTTCCGTCTGGCCGTCTCCTTGCGGATGATAGGCGGTTGTGGCTGCTAACTTAATTCCGAGGATCCGGTAGAGCTCACGCGTGAATTCTGCTACGAACTGTGGTCCTCTGTCTGATACCACTCTCCGGGGTAGTCCATGATGTTTCCAGACATGTTGGATATAAAGGCGGGCGGTTCCGGACGCGGAGGTAGTAGTAAGGGTTGGTGCAAAATGAGCTCGTTTGGTGACCGAATCAACTACTACCATTACTGAGTCGTATCCTGAAGACTCTGGAAGTTCCACTATGAAGTCCACACTGATTGTGTCCCATGGAGCTTTCGGAATTGGGAGGGGATGGAGTTCACCGACTGGATGGCGTCTTTGAGCCTTAGTCCGAAGACACAGGTCACAGGTTGAGGCATATTTTCCGATATATCTGGACATCTGTGGCCACCAATAGTTTCGGGATACGAGTTTGAGGGTCTTCCATCTTCCGGGATGCCCAGCAATTAGGGTGTCATGGCAGAGGGATACAATCCGTCTTTGCAAGTCAAACATGTCCGGAACGTAGATTTTTCCTCGGAAGGAGAGGATGTCGTTGTCATGAGACCATTCCGCTGATCGGATGGATCGTGTGTGAGTGGTTTTCAACTCCTTTACCACTTTAGCTATGGCCTCTTCCTTTACACCTTCTCGGGTGCCCTTCCAGATGTCTTTCAAGACGTCTCGTTCTTCTCCTATGACTTCCAGTCCTTCTAAGGCCCGAATCGCGAAAAAGCCTGGGGTTAGGAGTGTGATGTTGTCATTGTCACCAGTTCCGGTTCCGTGATCCGCTCGTCTGGACAAGGCGTCCGGTTTTCCCATGCTTTTTCCTGGTCTGTGGTGCATGAGGAAATCAAACCGGGCTAGGAACAATGACCAACAGGCTTGTCTCCGATTGAGCTTTTTGGCTGTCATGAAGTATTCCAAGTTCTTGTGATCAGTCCAGATCTCACACTTGTGTTCCGCTCCTTCAAAGAAGTGTCTCCACTCTTCTAGGGCTCGGATGATCGCTAGCATCTCTTTGTCATGGATCTCGTAGTTCCGTTCGACCGGAGACAAGGATTTAGACAGGAACGCAACTGGGTGCCATTTCTCATCATCGAGGGATTGTTGGGAGAGTACAGCTCCGGTTGCAAAGTCGGAACTGTCTGCTTTGATGCGGAACGGTCTGGAGTTGTCCGGAGAGGCTAGAATCGGGGTTGAAGTGATCAAGTTTTTGAGAGAATCAAATGCCAACTGCTCTTCCGTATTCCATTTCCATTTAACGTCACTTTTAGTGAGATCAAACAAGGGACGGGCGTGATGAGAAAAGTCTTGGATGAACCTTCGGTAAAAGTTGGTGAAGCCTAGAAATGACTGGACTTCCTTTTTGTTTGTTGGAATTGGCCATTCCGCTACTCCAGCAACTTTTATGGGGTCCATCTCGACGGAGTTATGGGATATTATGACTCCGAGGTATTCCACCTTGGTTTGTTCGAATTCACACTTGTCCGGTTTTAGGAAGAGTTTATGCTTTCGTAAAAGTTCCAATACTCTCCGAGTTACGGACCGGTGTTCCTCTAGTGTCTCCGTGAATATCAGGATATCATCAAGGTAGACCACTACAACCCCTTCCATTATAAGTTCGCGGAAGATGTCATTCATTATTGTTTGGAAAGTAGCCGGACTGTTGGTGAGGCCGAAAAACATAACCAGGGGCTCGAATAATCCCCGGTTGGTTCGGAAAGCCGCTTTCCACTCGTCCCCTTCCTTCATTCGGATGTTGTTAAAACCCCATCGGACATCCAACTTAGTGAAGTATTTAGCGCCCCGGAGTTGGGTAATCAGTTCCAAAATGAGGGGAAGTGGGTACTTGTTTTTGATGGTGATCGCGTTGAGAGCTCGATAGTCCTGAACAAGCCGAAGACTTCCGTCTTTCTTTTTGATAAAGAAGACCAGAGATGCCATTGGAGATTTGGAAGGTCGGATGCGTCCAGAGTTTAAATTCTCCTGGAGGAACGCGTCAAGTTCCTTTTGTTCCGTTGGAGCTAGAGGATAGACCTTGCAACCTGATGGTTTTTCTCCCGGAATAAGTTCTACTGCGTGGTCCCAAGGTTTCGGATCAGGTAGGATATCAAAAGATTCTTTGGCGAAAACACTATCGAACTCTCGGAGATAATCCGGAACTCCTTCTTTCGTTTCCAATTGTGTGTTGCGCTGGAAAGCTTCCGCAAGACGTTGGGAGATGGTGGAGGTGGCTCGGATATCTGCCTGCGGTGGTAGTAGGCCGGTGGCAAATATTCTGTCACCGTCCTCAAATTCAGGGTTTGGGCTACTTTCCTCCTCATCCTCCTCATCACAATCTTCTACATGAGCCGGAAGTGGGCCGGTCGAACACTTTTCAATTCGGCGTATTTCCGCCTTTTGAATTTTTCGTTCTTCTCGGATTTCATTCCTGCATTCCGAACAACAGCGGGGTGGACAGCGGGACATTTTGACTTCTCCGGTTGCCCAGTCAATCTCCGGGTTGTGCATCTTAAGCCAGGAGTGTCCGAGAATCAAGGTTTGTTTTCCTAGTCCAGTAACCGTGAACAAGGATCTCTTGGAGTGTCCTTTATACCTGAGTATCAGATCAACCACTTCTGTGATCGATCCGGCTTCATTTGGGGTACCGTCAACGTTAAATACTGGAATCGGGTTTGACAGGGATTTTGTTGTGAGCCTGTTAGTTTTGACATAGTCTCTGTCAATAAACCTTCCATCGGCTCCGGAGTCTATTAAGGACAGAAAGGAGTTTACTTCTCCGGTGTCGGTTGTTTCAATGCTGACTTTGAGTTCCAGTGATTTTGAGTTAGCATTGAGGGAGCCAATAGTGAACTTTTTTGGGAGGGTTCTTTCCCATCGGGGTCGGAACACTTGGATTTTTTTTGGAATTTCTGATGTTTGTACGACTTGAATGTTTTCAACCATCTTGTTTATTTCATCAATGCTATCTACATGTAAAACAGAGAACCGGTTGGTTGTTGACAGCGAGGGCGTGCAGTTCACTTGCTGTTTTGGCAAAAAATCCTTTAAATCCTCGGTCGGACTTTCGTGTTCAGTGTTCTCCGAAGGTTCCGTTGGTTCCAGATCAGGCACTTTGTCATATTCGGCCAGCCGGAACTCCAAGAGGGTATGGAGTTCGTCATTGGACATTGTTTGGATGTCAAAACGTTTTTCGCAATGTCTCCCGATGTGTCCGACGCCTCCGCACCGGAAGCATGACAGCGGTACAGAGCCTGCTTTTCGGGCCGCGTCAATATCCATGGGTACAGGGTTTCCCGGAGTTGGCACGAGGTGTGCGTTCCTCTGTGGCGGATTTGACGGACTGAATCGGAGTGTGGTAGTACCGATTGGTCGAGAAGTGGTTGCTGCCGGACTTTTGTCAGCTGACTGGAAAAGAGTAGTACGCCTCGTGATCAGAACTTACTGGAGGTAATTTGATGTAGTTCTCTATCAATCGTTGTTTGTGTTGTTTATATACACCAACCAGAGAGCAGTGGACCAGACCTTAGGTCAAGAGACTCGCTGTTGTTCGTTTAGGGAAGGTATAACCTTGACTTTTAACACACAGAGGTAATGGGCAAGAATAGAGAAGCGAAGGAGGAGGATGAAGGTCTTGGAGGATGATTGAGGTATAAGACGAGGATGACGATGAGCAAGAGTGAGTCTTCAGTACGACTATTGCGGTTGAGGGATAGGGGATAGATTGACAGTAAGGGGCAAGAAAAGTGAACTTAAGGTAGGAATTCACTGCGAATTCCCCTGAGATGCTGCAAGTGGGGGGTAAGAATGAATTGACCTTAACTTGCTATCCTGGTACATAAGAGCAGTATTTATAGCCTAAGGATGAGGCTATGTAAAACAATAAAAAGAAACTAAGTACGCGCTGTCAAAGGTAGAAAGATAAAGAGATGACAGCTGCGAGAAGAAATGAACAATGGGTTAAAGCGGAAGTCACAATGGAAAAATCTGTAAAGTGTCAATTTGCGAGAGTAATGAAACGTAGGCAGTATACATAGTCCAATAGCAAGGATATATCGACTCCATAGGCGTGTGGTCATGTCAAAAATGTGAAAGGTGCTGAGTCAATACTTGAAAGGTGCAGCCTTGTTCCTGAGTGAACACTACTTGTCCATGGTCCCATGTCGTGTTTAAATCGATTGTTAGCACTTGACAGACTGCGAGAATAATCCTCTGCTGCTGATTCATCTGCAATTCCTGCTTAGTCGTGATCCTCCTGGACTTCCTAAGCATCTGTGATAAAGATGGTGGGAAGTGTTCAGGTACCGCGTGAATGATGGTTTTGGCAGTGAATGATGCGATAAGAGGTATAGGAGTGCGGATAGGGGACTGAGTGCGATCCAGGAGCGAGGTATGGCAAGATAGATAGCTGAGGCGATGACTTGTGGGTCCATAGCCACATCAACGATGACAAGTATCCTTTGACATAATGGGATATGTAGCTGATGCGTCCGTAAACGGGCCGTTCTTGAAATGCTGGACCAAAGGTTCGATGAAACGCGAGCCGATGACCGATGGGAATAGTAGATTGATCGCTTTGTTGTATCCCTAGCCAAGTGTCAAACGGATGGTAGATGTTAAGGAGCGTTTCGATCGTGTCTTTGGTCGACATCATAGTTGAAGACATTGAGGATATGATGAGCGCTGAGGATGTTATCGTTGGACTGAATGGTTTTGTTGTCCAGTAACGCGATTCAGGGCCGCTTCCAAAATAGGTAAGCAAATTCAAAGTCCGGTTATTTTCATGCTGGCGGACTTTTGTAAGCTTTCTTCTCACGCTACCAATCAGTATTGGTGCACGGCCTCGTTAGTAGCTCGGTTTTCGTCTATTGTCCGTGCCATTCTGTACCATCCCGTCAGATCTGTATTGGATGGTCTTCCGGAAGCCATTGTAGCAATGGAGTTCTGAATCTGGGCATTCAGGCCTCTTCGGAATTTTACTACGATAGTTTTTGGATCAGTGTATCCAGAATCCGTGATTAGGTCTTGGAATTCATCCACATATTCTTCCAAAGACCGTGTTTTCTGGAAATATCCAGTTGACTCTAGTCGGTTGATGGCAACCGAGTCCGCATTTGCGGGACAGAACTCTTTTTTGAAGTCGTCTCGGAAATCAGACCAATCCAGGAACCGGGTTGACTCAGGGTTCTCCGTTTCCCATCGGAAAACTCTGGCTGCCCACTTTGATGCTCTTCCGGATTTCATGTAGGACATGGCCCAGATGATTTTTGTTTGCTCGTCCGAGAATTCGTCGGAACAGAGCCGGATGTACGTTTGGCAGGAGGGAAGGAATGCTGTTCCTTTGGATCGTTCTCCGTCAAACTCCGTTGGGAATGCCGGCCTTGCAGAGCGCATCCGGGGTATGTTTTCGGTTTGAGGGGGAACCTCTTGTTGTGGTACAGGTGATTGTACATTCGGAACGAGTCGATGGATTGTCTCCATGATTTGGTCGAATCTGTTTTGGTATTCGATGTCCCGAGCTCGCAATAGGACGACTTCTCTTTCCAGCTGGGCAGTGGGTTCATCGTCCATGGCTGATAAGAAGGAGCCGCTCGGAGATGCGTGCTGTGAAGACAAGGAGGGAGCCACGGTCTGGGAGTGTACAGAGTCTGATTGGCCCAAATCGGGGGCTGTAAATCGGACTATCGTTCCACTGTGCGGACCGGACTCGGTCCGTTAAAGGAAGATCCTTTCCTAATGTTAGGGCAACTGCAACACTGACTTAGTCAAGCTAGCAGGGGATCCAAAGTTAATAATATTTCAGAAAAGATAGCTGCTAGGGCAACTGCGACGCTGACTTAGTCAAGCTAGCAGGGGATCCAAAGAGGAAAGGATGGGGATCCCTGCTAGGCTGGGAGTGTTTAAGTACTAATATGGACATAACAGAGATATAAAATAAATAAAGGAATGATACGATAATAATTAATTAATTAAATAAGAAGTGGTGCGATATGGAAAATAGAAAATAAAAGACGGAGTGAATCGGAGGACCGGAGTCGGAGCGGAACTACGGGATTCCGGAGTCAACCGGTGACGGAAGTGGAGTTGGATGGAAGGTCGGAGGTCGTCGGAAAGGTGGGGTGTATGATTCTAGAGTTGAGGTTTGGGTTAAAGTCGGGTGTCCCCTAACATCCACTGTGGACAGTGATGAAGACCATCCAATGGTAGTGGCTGGCCAACCTGCACCTGCCCCTAGGGCAGTTCAAGAGGCAATACCCAGCACTGCCGTTTCCACCAGTTAGAAAGGTTTCCGCTGTCCCAGCCGCTGCTTCAAGCCCTGCCGGTTCATCAGATGCCGGGTCATCGGATGCCGCCTCTTCAGTTGCCGCATTGAACCTCAGTTGCCTGGACCTCCTCAGTTGCCGCCCCCTCAGTTGCCGCCCCCTCAGTTGCCACCCCCACACTTGCTGCCCCCTCACTTGCCACCCTGGTTCCTGCCGCTCCTTCGACTGCCGCTTTGGTCTCTGCCGCTGAACCACCTTCTGCTGACATTCCTGACCCTGTGACACCTGCCGTTCCCTCCCCTGCTGACCCTCCTGCTGTGGAGCCTGACACTGTTGCCATGCCCCAACCCCCTATTGTCAACCTTCAGCCTCCAACGCCTCAGACATCACAGGAGGCACTGGAGTCCGGCCCTCGCACCCTTGTTTCTCTGGCGGTGTCCATTCCTCTGCCTCAGGCACCTGCTCCTGGTTCCTCCAAATCACTTGAACCACCATGACACCCTCTTACTCACTCCCGTTCACAGAGTGCCTCTCCGATTCCAATCTCTCCATCTGGATTGGACCATTCTGGCACCAAGAGAAAAGCTGAGGATGAGGGTGAGGAACGGGCTGGGAAACATTGCAAGTGAACAGCCGGCAATTCTTTTCTTCATGCAACATACCATACATACCTATATATATTTAGTCATCATACATACTTATATTTTGCTGCCCTCTCAACAGGAGGGCCAATATCTTTTGCACTTTTCCACCCCTCCTGTGTAACAACAGGAGGGGCGGCAATGTTTTATACCATCAGCCCTACTTGGGCCAAAAATTAATATATTCCTTCACATTGTTCCTACTGAATAAGGCAAGGTTGATGGCAAGTAATGTTTTATTTCCTACTAGCCATGTCTGGGTGGGCCCTTGCCTGTGCTGCTCGAGTCCAAGTTGCAACTCCTTCACTACTTGCCGCTGCCACTCTCGTTTGCCGAGTCCAAGGTCTGTTACTTGCCACAGCTGCTGCCGCTACTGTATGCCGAGTCCGAGTTACTACCTCTTGGGTACTTGTTGCAGTTGCTGCCGCTACGGGTTGTATATTCTGCCGAATCACTGAGGCTGCGGCTAGATCAGGTGTGGCTAGATCAGATGTGATCTGCCTAGAGTCTGCCAGTTCAGGTGTGGGCCTTGTTCAATCAGGAGTCCTGGGGATAGCAGCGTCTGCAGGTGCAGGACTGCTCATCTGCCTACAATCTGTGGGTGTGGGTATGGGTGTGGGTGTGGGTGTGGGTGTGGGAAGAGTACTGATGGTTGTAGAATGTGCCGGTGCCGGTGCCGGTGCCGGATCGGGTAGAGGAATCCAACTGGGATCATCTTGTGCAGTGGGTCTTGCAATCTCTTTCCCTTTTTTACTTCACTTGCTCACTCTCGCTTGTCTTCATTGGATGCTTCCATCTGCTTGCTCTGGGTATACTGCATCAAAAGGCTGTTTATCACGTCCAATGAATAATCTAAATCGAAAAGCCTGTTCTACACCTTCAGTCTCCTGCCGCTGATAAATATGCCGCATCAGCCGCACAATGTCTTCCTTGTGCATATTTCTTGGATCTTTGATAATGAGGCTCTCGGGCCTGTATGGACGGCACAAAGCGGGCAGTGTCTTTTTCTACCTGTTCAAATGGCACCTGCCGTACAAGGCGGCCACTTGCAAGGTCTGTAGCCGTCCACTGTTATCAAGGTCTTAATGCGCAACTGACATTAACTTACAGTAGTGAGCACTTAGATATGACCATAACAAATTTTCCCACTGTTTCTTCATTAGCTCTCCTTGTACATCTGGTGGTACCATTGGAAAGCCGTTTGTCGTGGTGAGTATATCCAGTGACTGAGTGGGACCGGATCCGACTTGCTGTGTGCCGACTTGCTGTATGGCCGTGTTGAGCCCGCCTGCCGACTGCCCATCTTTACTTTTTATCAATTTGACAAAATCCAGAAGTAGCCTGTTCATCGCAATCACATTATCATGATATCTGTTTTTAAATGATTGGCCCTTAAACCCCATGCGTTTGGCAATGCTTTCGTGACTGTAGGCCATATGGACTCTCAATATCAATAATCTATTCATGGCATAAGCACTCACCAATCAACAACTGTGTGGCCTTGAGTATCAGTATGAACTGTAAAAACAACAGTTATCATCCCCATATCCAACCATCGTTCATCTGCCCATTTGCGGACCATTTCATTGCCATATTTCTCTGCCCGGCTTTTGATAATATTAGTAGCGTGTCCAGACAGCAAATTAGAAATCAACTCACACCCACTGGCGATCCGGAGGATTTCCCTCCCTTTTCCTTGCCTCTACCTTTGCATCAAACACTGCACGTTCCTGCCTACTCATCCTGTCCAGAACATGTTTGCAGGCATGTGTCCGCTGCTCAAAACTTCTCTGCTGTCCCCCATTCACAGAGGTCATGTTCAGGATCCCCTTGAGTTCTTTTTCTGCTAGATCTCAATGCTCATCCCACAAAACATCTAGCGCATTGACCTGAATTACGGTGGCCTTCTGTTCCATTGTAGTTGCCATCGGACGCCAGTTATTTTGAATCCATGTAGCCAGTGCCTATCAGACATTTGTGAATATCAATGAACCTTTGAGACAACTTAAGGCAACAACCTGCTGGCGTGAGCGCCAGTCTTCTTCATTCATTGGGCCATTTCCCTGGTCATTCCAGTAGTTAAAGATCACAGGGAGGATCCTTTCTCACATTAATTGTCCTCGTAGCTCTCTGGTAGTCAACAGCCGATACTCTTCTTTGTATTTCCCAATTATTTCCTTTTCCACCTGTGTATATCGACCATCCTTCCGTGGTTGTCTAGGTTTTGGAGGGATCACAGCCATAATTGCTGACATGAAGATAACAAAAATACTCAGTGAGAATGAATGATCACAATGAAGATAACAAAAATACTCAGTGAGAACGAATGATCGCAACAAGTGGTTTACCTCGTGTGTACCATGAGGGAGTACTTTACCGTCCCCCACACATTCCAAGCGGAATGGTCAGAATTGGTCGGAATGAGTTTTCAGTGAGAACCCAGCCAAATTTGACTCGGACTCGGAATGATTCCGACCAAATTCTGACCAAATTCCGACCAGTCTGAGCGGATTCACTAGGATCCTATCAGATTCCGACTTCATTCCTAGTGCATTCCTAGTGCATTCCTAGGGTATTCCGAGTCAATTCCGAGTGATATTTCCAAAAAAGGAAAAAATGTAAGAATGATAGACCATCCTTTTAGGACCCTGAATCTGTTGAAATTCTATTAATAGCTTCTTTTCTTATTGAGAAAAATGCAAAATACATTTTTAAACACAGTGCTAAATGAGATTTGGCCTATGGGAAATTTTCCAAAAAAGGAAATAGTGTCTAAAAGGATGGAACATCCTTTTAGGACCCTGAATCTGTTGAAATTCTATTAATAGCTTCTTTCCTTATTGAGAAAAATGCAAAATACATTTTTAAACATGGCATTAAATGGGATTTGGCCTATGGGGAAAATTTACCATCCTTAGGTTCACCTTACCAGCCTTAGGTTCGCCTTAGGTTGGTTTAAGGCTGGAATCAGGCTCATTTTTTATTTATTTATTAACCTACAATGTAAGGATCAGTAAGGATCAGTAAGGCTCAGTAAGGCTCGCCTTAGGTTCGTATAAGGCTGAACTTTTTTTATGTTTAAGACTCACTAAGGATCAGATAAGACTCAGGTAATACTCAATTAAGAATCAGGTAAGGTTCAATTAAGGTCAGATGAGGATCAGCTAAGGAATCAGGTAAGAATCAGTTAAGGTTCAGTTAAGGTTCAGTTAAGACTCAGATAAGGTTCAGGTAAGGTTCATAAGGATTCTTCTAGGAGATAGTAAGATATGTTATAAAGGAGAAACCCTTTTCAAATTTTTTTTTTTTTTTTTTTTTTTTTCCCTGCTTTCGTGGTTGCCTAGCTTTGGGAGAGGGAGCAGTCATCGTGAGGATACGCAGATAACAACAAAAGACATTTGTCTTTTTTTCAAGTCGGAATATGCTTGGATTCCGCTCGGAATGACACGAATAACAAAATTACTAGTGCGAATGTAACAATGACATGTTGTTTACCTCGTGTTTACCTTGAGGCTCTCGAGTCAGGTATCGGAATTGCTGGCTTTCATCCCGCCTTTTCTTCGCGAGCATTCTACTTGTATTGCTCTACCAGCCATGGAACATCAGCCAGGCCGATCAGTGAAACGGAAACACAAACGGCAGTGGCTGGTGGAAGGTGAAGATGACGCACTGTTGATACCGTGATGGTGACAAGGGTGGAGGTAACAACAGCTACAGGGTCTGTGGAACATAAAGTAATAGTGCCGGTGAGACTGGATGAGCCTATACCGCTTGAGCCAACTGCGGGCAGTTATGCGGGTGGGTCTACAGTGCCCGATGCGGCATATGCGGCACAGGCCAGAGATATAGCTGATGCCATCTGGCAGGAGACACACACACCGACGCCACTGAGATGAAAGGACCAACAAAGGAAAGGAAGCAACAAATCTTTTACATGCAGGAATTTGCGTCTCGTGTTGATAGCCTACTTCAAGCACTCCTTTCAAGGGAAGCCCTTGCTCATGCCCATTGCGGAAGGTGTGCTGAACAAGTCGGTAGATGGAGATGCAAGGACTGTTTCCTGCCGCAACCATTGTGCCGATCATGTATGCGGCATACACATATGAATAACCCTTTCCATCACATTGAATTCTGGACCAGTACTCATTTTCAACCGGCCGAGTTGTGGCAGGTTGGCGTGTATATTCAGCTGCAGCACCATGACTCAGCTGCAACTTGCCAGTATATGCAATGGCAAGAAGAGGTATTGGAGGGCTTCCAGATTCTGAAGGATCAGGAGACTAATACCGACATAGGACTCACCAGCGATCCAATGATGACTGAGTGGGGAGGACAGGACCAACAGCTGGACATGGTGGACGATGCGGCACAGGACGACACGTTCATGCGGCATATGGACCGGCTTTATCAAGGAAACACCTTTGACAACATTCCTGAGGGACTGTTGGAAGAGGATGATGATTATGAACAAGATGATCCAGTCTCCAGAGGCAGACATTTTTAACGAAGAGATTGGTGTATGCGGATTCCAGTCTTACATAGCCGACAATGCGGCTGCCGACTTGCCATCTGTTGCAGCACCCCTGTCGGATGCCCTTAACAATACATATGTTCGGGTTATTCACACAAACGGAGTCCACCATCTTGCACTCGTAACCTGCTCCTGCTCAGGTGTGGATGGTCTGCCAGAAGATCTCATTCAGGCATGACTTGTGCCAACAAGTTTCAAGCGGGTGCAGACATTATTTACCCTTGCCGTTCTTGATCAATTCCGCTACTCTAATCTGGAAATGAAGGCTTCGGCATATCAATTCTTTCAGATGCTATGGCAAATAACAATGCCGATGGCCTCCGCAAATGTTGTCAATTTTTATCATGAATTGTGACGACTCTCTCATTTATGGCAGTGGGTGAAGAAATTGAAATGGGCCAGTTTCGGGCACAAGGACGCGAATCCAATGGATGTTGCTCCAGGAGAATTGGCAGTATTCTGTCCGGCATGTCCCCAACCAGGCATTAATCTGCCGGACAACTGGTTGATGGATGAGAATTGTTGGGTTTACCGACGCTTCTTTGTCGCAGATGGTAACTTCAAGGCAGATCATGTGAAGAACAATAATGCGGCTCCTGACTTATGGCTGTCTGATGGTGGAGGGATGATGACTCGGCGGGCTGAATACAAAGACTTCTTGCGTACAGCCACTGAGCGGCTTACTGTGAGTGGTTTGGCAATGATGCCGCTCATCAATCTTAACTCTGTTCACAGAAGGCCCCATGCGAGAACACCTTTCGTGCCATTGAACAGGCAATGTTGCTTTCTAAGGCCTGTGATATCACTGGCATAGTGGCTATTGCCTGTGCAAGGCATGGTTGTTTTGCGCCGAACAGCATTGTCGATTTGACTTGGGGTGAACAACAAAAAAATGTGGACTGGGCATTTCTGGAGGCAATACGGACAACCTCAGTGAATCGGGACCAGGGGGTAATGCTTATGTATGACATAGCCTGCCAGTATTTCATCCATCTGCGGGACCGAATTGGCAATTGGCTGCCCCTGGGCTTGGATATCGACCGGGCAATTGGCTTGTTCCATGTTCACGCACACAAAGAGGCCTGCTTCTTTCGATATGCTTCATCTTTTATTCCAGGCACCGGTGTATGTGCTGGAGAAATCCTCGAATCTCTCTGGTCGAACCTCAACACAATAACACCGGCAACTCGAACGGCAACCTTGGCTCATCGGGCTGAAATCATAGATGATCATGCAGCTGACTCAAATCATAGAAAGACACTCGGCATCGGTTAGTGTCAAAACTTCAGGAGTCTATTTATTCTATAGTCCATTTGTTCCATAGCAACCACGCTGGTCGAGTGTTTTAAAGAGAGTGTGGACATGGTCAAGGAGACCATGAAGTATTATGATCATGTCACATCAACAATTGCCGAAACCAATATTGCCGAGTGGACTGAATCTATTATGGCAGCAGAGGAGCGGAGACTTGTCGACCCAGCTGCAATGGACATCCTTGCCGCACGTCAACTGGATTCCCTAGATTCTCAGCCCTCCACTCAAGACCACATCCTATCCATAGCTGAAGACTGGTGCCGACTGGCACTTTGTGTTGAAGAATGGCAGATTGACATACAGGACTGGGTTAGACGGTTGGGAAAAGACCCGCGTGAAGATGACTGCCAAGAGGTTGAGCGGCTCTGACAGCTCTTGGCTGCTGAGCTTGCACAGGTGTTGGCTTTACAGAATCAGGCCCTGGCAACATCAGGCCATTGGGAATATCGCCCATTTGCAGAAGACATGGATTTATTTGACAATCTGGATGATGATGACACTGATGCCGTTGCGGCCCAAGGCAATGACATGGATGCCGCCCAGCCATTGAATGCCGATGCCACCCAGCTGTTGACTGGCCCGGAAGGTCAGCCACATGCTGTTCCACCCATAAACAGTGAGGTATCAGCCCCTGAGCTCCATCAGGTAGTGATGCCATCCAACATGCTTGAAGATGGTCATCCTCTGCGTTCTGTAGAGCTTTCTCTCAGAAAGCAACAAGCTGAAAGATACCTGAATGCTCTGCGCGAAGCCATTGCTGACAAGTCCTTTTAATTTTCCCATGTTATGTGGCATGCACCAAAGAAAAGTGTCCGCACCTGGGCTAGAACTATAGTTGGCAAACTCAATGACCGCATCTCCTTGTATAGCCGCATTTATAAAAGATGCCAAGCGGCACTTGTCCTTCTGGGTGCCGATGAAGAAACACTATGCCGATTTCAATTACTCCAGCGAGAACATGTCAGCACTAGTACTACTATTCTTGATCCCAACCGGCCTGGTGCCTCATCCCTCCGTCTCTCTTGGATCTGGCAGACTTCGAGCAACCAAATGCTGCAGTCACCTGAGTCAGTCCATGAATGTAGGTCAACTTGAAGTCATATACTGTTATTCACTCACGCACTTTTTCTTTAGTCAAATGGGTGCATTGGCTGAGGGCAAGGGCGCAAAAAAATAGGTGGAAGGAGGAACAGATTTTAGTTGGATATGAGATGGAGTGGTCAGTGAGGTATTTTCTTTATTGGGCAAAAGTATGGGAGGAATGCTGCAATGTTGCGGCACTAAGCCCGGGTGCCATTGCTTATGCTGCCCGTCAAAATGCCCGCTGGCGGCAGGTTGCTGCGGCAGCTGAGTCCCTGTTCAAAGTCAGGATGTCCGTCATATCACGTGACAAGTTGACTTCTTGTTGAATTTGTAATCATTATCTGTGTTAATAACGATCATGTCCCCCCTGAATATTTTTAATGTTTATGATCTCCAAAATACTCCCTATCACACAGATACACTGCGTATCCACTCCATGATCACTTACTGTGAAGCCTGGTTCTGTGCGGCTTTGTGGGCCATTGCAAGGGCCCATCCTCCTAAAGTTCTCCTGATGACCGAATGCCTCCTTCAGGAACTGGTATGTATTCATGAGACCTGATGAAGTTGGTGATTTCATATCATATACTGCAGATGTTTTGTTTGTCCTATGTTGGTCTGGAAACTGCAATGGGTCACTCCTTAACTATCCCAGTCTTAATCCGCTCACTAGCTCAAAGCTATGAAGAGGAAACATCGGCCGCAAAAAGATTCAAGTTTGATCCTGAGTTCTTGGAATACTTGCAATCGGGCATTGCCGACATACCAGGCGCTCACATCAAGAACTTCTCCTTTGATTGGTGGAATCAGGCAGAGATGCCAGGACAGAGCATTGGGTTATTAAACACGCAAAACCTCTCAGAGTGCCTCAAGTTCCATGCCCGTGAGATCAATCAGGCAGAACATCGTGCAGCAGTGGGTGAAGGCCCGTCTGTTCAAACCAGTCCTCCAGAAGACTCAGGTCTCAGTAAGCCACATTACACATGGCATGACAAGATTTGGGATGATGCCGAGGGTGACCATTGCCCATGCTGCCGCCTGTATCGGGCAGCTGTATTGGGAGTCATGGATCGGGCAAAGGACCTGCGGAATCATGTGGATGCCGTAGAAAGTGCATATCGGGCTGAACGTGCTCTTGCTATCTGTCGGACATCGGCCATCAATCTTTTCTTTGAGGCAGCGGTCGTTAAAGATACCACCAATGGAGCTGAATCAGCTTCGGCAGCAGGCCTAACTGGACAATCAGAAGCCTTGAAAAAGTGGACATGGGGTGTGGACTTAAATGAGGAGGATCTCAGGGACATGGTTCGGGCAGCAGATCATGAATTCCAGTTGCCACATTTGGGCTACGACGAGAGCCTTGCCGACTATGACCTCCTGTCCGATTTGACTGGTCCGACCAAAAAAATGCACCAGGCATTAAACAAGGAGATTGCAAATCCATCACCCTATGAGCAGCTGAGTTTGGATATTCGTGTGGAACAAGAACTTGAGCCCCACAAGTTCCCCCTCGTGTTTCATAACTTTCCTCTGTATTCTGGCCCTTCGCAAAACCGGTCCAGTGATGCTCGGCTTCCTGCCCACTCAGGAACCAAAAAGATGTGGTTACCTGCTCCTCCTACTGATTATGTTTTACCGCCACCTCCTCACCCTGGTCAGTACTTTTCTGTCCCCCACCAGATCTGATCAGATCTGATCAGAATTGGTCAGATCTGATCAGAACTGCTCAGAATCTGACCAGTTCTGAGCATTTCTGATCAGATTCTGAGCAGTTCTGATCAGAATCTGAGCAGATTCTGATCAGATTCTGAGCAGTTCTGATCAGATCTGATCAGAATTTGCAATACTTCTCAGTTAATTCCTACTAACTCATCTTTTTTCTAACTTTTTTAACATATTAATCTAAATTTAAAATGGATGATTGCTGGGGATTAGTTACTAATACATTACATTAGAATCATAGAATGTATTCAATTGATATAAGAAAAATGAAATAAAGGCAGTAGATGGTCAAAATAGGTGGGTAAGTGTATAAATGGGTGAGTAGAGTGTAGAAATAG
>MU130002.1:0-13400 GCA_015039465.1 Phlegmacium glaucopus | reverse complement strand
GACGGTACTTGACACCAAGAAAGAGTAGCCGTCCTACGTCGCCGAACACCGGTGACTAGAGACTACGACTCAGTCCGTATAGTCTATGTTTCTACTGACGGCTAGACCGATTCATTCTATGCCGTTCCACTAGCCGAGTTACCATTACATCGACCAAACCCGTGCTATATACTCTTATGTCGTCTTACCAAATTCGTAGACTGTACATTTCTAAGTCGAGGTAAGAGAGGTTTTAAGAGTAGTAAGACCTGAGGGACGATGGGATATATAGAATGTCATTAATTACGTATGTACCATTAAAGGATAACGACGGTACTTGACACCAAGAAAGAGTAGTCGTCCTACGTCGCCGAACACCGGTGACTACAGACTACGACTCAACCCGTGTAGTTTACGGTGAATGGGAACACCCACAACGGCTCGGGTGAGTAAACAGTGTAGTGTCTGGGCCGTTGGAAGTCACTACGGGCCCGTCGTGAGTAGTCTTCCGACCTGTCAATTTATAATAAACTGTTACTCATCCTCTGTATAAAGTCGGTCTTTCATGTTTGTAAGTCTTTGGATTAGTGGGTTGGTTGACAGTAGTTTCCACCATTTTAGTCGACGGCATTTTCCTGGGCTAGGCGAACCTGCCATACGGTGAGGTGGAACGGGTGGGAGTAGCAGGAGGTA
Organism: Phlegmacium glaucopus; assembly: GCA_015039465.1. Taxonomy (NCBI): domain Eukaryota; kingdom Fungi; phylum Basidiomycota; class Agaricomycetes; order Agaricales; family Cortinariaceae; genus Phlegmacium; species Phlegmacium glaucopus. The sequence goes on along the minus strand of MU130002.1, from coordinate 12,728 downwards.
CAGCAGGCTGGGTCCCTACTTCCAAACGCGTTTTAGAAGTTTGTACCGTAGAGGTAGTAGTAACAGCCTACCCTGCTTCCAAACTCGTTTTGAAAACTTGTACAGTAGGGGGGACAATAGTAATAGAAGGTTACCATGTTTTTATAGTCGTTTACAATAACGGCGTAGGCTGAGCTGGCCGCAAGAGAGTTCTGTTTGTGACAAACCACCAGGATAAAGAAGCAGCAGACTCAGTAGTTACATCTGTCAGTATCCACCCCCTGATCACCAAACGTAAAGGCCTTCGAGTTGTAGCCTTAGAAGATGTTTCTATCAACAACCTCCACCTAACAGGCTAAACCGAAGCCCGTAGTAACGGCGACACCCTCATCCGAGTAGCGTAAGTTACCTATACTAAGGTTGATAAACAATAATCATTTATCAACTGTCAATAACCAACCACTGTATGGTCCCACCTCCAGAAACGACACTAGGTGGTCTAGATGAAGCCAAACTCTAACTGCGATCTATACTGTAGTTTTTACCTCCAGAAACGACACTAGGTGGTCTAGACTAGTCTAAGGCCAGTCTTAAAAATGTTCGGGTTTACCGTCATTATCTCGGTTAAAAAGACTGGTCTAAGACTAGTCTAGACTAGTCTTTATTGGTCTAGACTAGTCTAGACTAGTCTAGATTAAGACTGGTTAAAGGCTAGTCTTAGGTTGGTTAAAGGCTCGTCTTAGACTGATAAAGACTCGTCTAAGACTCGTCTTAACTCAACGTTCGAATCCTTTACTTAGTGGACTGAAATGATCTTTTTATTATATTAATATCTTTAATTTGATCGTTATATAATTAACAATAGGAAATTACCATGTATGCATTAATTACTGTAAGATATATGGGTAGTAGGGAGTCCAGAATATGAGAATTTTGAAGAGAATGGAGCTGCTCTTTACATGTCAGATGCTTAAACAATTCAGCTGTATTCTCATATATTGTGCCCAAACTGGCTACATTACCATTCAGCCGATCACCTTGCCATATCTTACTTAGCTGGATCGGCAGTCATCCTGGTCTCTCGAATGCCCGACTTGGCATCGGAGATCAGTAGTCAGAAGCCGCTGCCACCTGCCAATGAGAACCACGGTTCATGGCAGCAATAGGAAATCAGTACACGAGTACCATGTATGCATTAATTACTATAATATACATGGGTAGTAAGTAGGGAGTCAAGATATTAAAGATTTCAAGAGAAATATGGTGCTCCTTAGGCAGAACTGTTCTCTGGTTGGGCCGCTCTCTGCCCGAGTCACTTTCACATTGCCGAGTATACATGTGGTGTCGGCTTGGCAATATCCCTGGGTCAGCCGGCATTCTTGTGTGTCCGAACTGGCATTACATGTCATCCTATGATTAGCGGTATTATGCCCAGGTCCGCTGCAAAACACTTTCACCCGATCACCCTTGCCAAGTCTCAATTAGCCGGCTTGGCAGTGGTGCTATGATTGTAAACCATAAACGTGTTCAGTCAAACCCCATCCATCACCAGACTACAGTTTACCCAGCCCAGATCATAGGGTGTTCGGTAGCGTTCACCCGAACCAAGCAACACGACTACACTGTGTGCGTTTGGTAACCGTGTTACTCGTTACAGTGTAGCTTACTATCCTGGTTCCTGACTGTAACCTTGCCAAGGCAAGCTCCACTAAAGGCCGAGCCTCTACTGTCTCTGATTCTGCTTCTGAGTCCGTTCCAGCTAAGCCAAAGGACTCCGGTTCGGAGAAAAAAAAAGACTAAGCAATTCACTGGACTCAGCACAGACGGTGAATTGCGAGAGCCCCTGTGCTGAGCTTGTTGCAGTTCTAAATGCAATAATCTCTCCAAAAACCCAAGCAGTCTTTGTTTCTCTTCTTTGTCTTCAATTTCTGAATGTCTATTTTTCTGCTTTCATTGACAGTGGTTCCACTCACTGTTTCATGGATGAGCATTACGCAAAGTCCAATGATTTTCCCATTTTTCCTATTACTCCTATGACTCTCCGTTGATAGGACCCAGGAGACGTCTAGGGATGTAAACACACCATTTTTGCGGTTTCACAACCTTCGCAGTATACTTGCAGAGGCTCACATATCATTGCGGATACTTGCAGATCATTGCAGGTCATTGCAGGTCATCGCAGATCATTGCACATCATTGCACATCATTGCACATTATTGCACATCATTGCACATACTCGCAGATCATTGCAGAATACTCGCAGATCATTGCAGATACTTGCAGTCATCACCAACATTCGCATTATCATTCGCAGTTGCCAGCTGTTCTCGCAATCTTTAAACACGACTCCAACAAAGGTCACTCAGGTGACTGTATTACTCATCACCTTTATTTTTATCTTGTCTCCTTTATTTGGCTCTTATCTCCTATGTTTCATTCCCAAAATACCGGACCCATGTGACTCCGCTTTAACCCACATTTTACATTCCTGTTTCACCTTTCCGCACTTAGCTATTGCTAGTTACTATATTATTAGCAGTAGCAAGTAGGGTAACGGAAGAGAGGGGAACGGACAAATTACCACACTTTTGATCCCACCTTTGGAACGTCGTGCTAAGCTACTCTTGCACTCCTTAAAAAATCATCCTGCGGGCTTCGCTTTTTCTGCGCATTATCTCGCACTTTAAAGCAAACCTTCGCACCTCATAAAACCTCACTATCACCTACTGAAGAGAACTACATCAGCCCCACGAACTGTGTACTACTTGCGGTCTGTCCCCACCGCAGGTACATCACCGTCTCATTGATGGTTCTTCTCCGGGCATGATCACCCATGCTACCATTGTTTCCGTTCAGTTCTCATGTGGTTCTGTCCACAAAATCCGATTCTTACTAACCAAACTGGATTCCGATTTTCCTGCTGTACTCGGGCTTGACTGGCTCACCCAACATAATCCGTTGATTGACTGGGTCAATAGCAGTGTAACTTTCCAAGACCGTATAGTTATCCTTCCAGTTCCCGCTTCTGTTACCGCCAAGGCACCCATTCCAGTATCTGACATTACAATGTCCAATACGGTTTCTGCAAGTTCAAAGGTTGAAAAGCCTTCCAATACTATTCCAGAACCATTTCCTGATATCCCTTTTGTTCCCAAACCATTGACCGCTCCTAAAATTTCCTTAGTGTCTGCTGCAGCTTTCATGAGGTCCATCCGTTCCGAAGGAGCCCAATGCTATTCCATTTCCGTTCACAATCCCGTTGAGGCTGCTGGCTGTTCCACCTCAGCCTCCACTACACCTTCCGATTCTGACCTGGACAGTGTTCCAGAAATATAGAGGTCTTTACACTCCCCCACGTCTTCCTGGAGGATTCCTGGTGGATTCCTACCTATTCCGGGAGGATTCCTGGAGGATTCCTACCATTCCTGGTAGGAATACCAGGATTCCGGGAGGAATTTTCTACCAGCCAATTCCCCCTGAAATTGACATTCCTGGCTCTTCCCAGTCCAGGAGGATTCCAGGTGGATTCCTGGTACACAATGAAATTGATACCAGGATTCCCGGAATTCCTTAGGAATCCCCAACACAGAATCCACCCGGAATCCACCCGGAATCCTGGGAATTCCACAACTCTTACTTTTAAATATTATTCAAAATTAAAATAATCATATATAAGTCAATAGTAATTTAAATATACATAAGTTAACTGTAATTCATATATATGTGGTGGCAATGCCTTGCCGCCATTCGAATTTTGAATTTTGTTCAGGCCGCGAGGTATGGTCACGTGACCACACGTGACCACATGTGACACATCTAAACAGCACTTCGTTTACAACCACAACCGTCACTACAACTGTCACTCGTCACCCGTCCGTCACCACAACCACCACCACCGTCACCGACCCTCAACCACGACAAGGACCAACGACGACGAGGACGACCAACGACGACGATGACGATGAGCGACCCACACAATGGACGACACGACAATGGCACGGACAACGACACACAACAACAACGGACAACAACAACACGACCAACAACAACAATGGACGACAACAACAACAACAACGGACAACAACAACAAGAACAACAACAACGATGGACAACGACAACAATGACAACAACACAGGACACACAACAACAACAACGACGGCGACGATGACGGCTACCCCCCTAACCAGGGGGGTTTTTGGTTTTTTTTAAAATTTTTATTATGTTTCTATTCAATTCACTAACAAAACTAGCAGCGTACGACGACGACCATCCCACCACCACCATCCTCTACCTCGACAGACCACCACCACCACCTTTTCACCCCCCCTTCACCGGGGGGGTTCGTGTTATCTCTACGGACGACAGCGACGATGGTTAACCCCCCCCTGTATGGGGGGGTTCATTTCTACGGACGACGACGTCGACGTCGAACAACGACGAACAACGACAATTACACAACGGCTACCCCCCCCCCTGTAGAGGGGGGGTTATTTTATTTCGACGGACGACGTCGACGACGACTACACGGTTACCCCCCCCCTTACAGGGGGGGTTATTTATTTCAATGGACGACGTCGACGTCAACGAACGACAACACGTACGAATAACGACACACCCAAACAACGACACACCCGAACAACGACGACACGTGCGAACAACGACATGCGAACAACGATGACGAACCCCCCTCCCGGGGGGTTTTTTCATATCTTTGATAGACTCGACAACCCACACGACGATGACCCCCCCTCATGGGGGGTTTATTTTTATCTATTACACTACCACAGCCCTCACACGACGATGATGACCCCCTCACTGGGGGTTTATTTAAATTTTAATATACTATAATTATTAATAAGTAAATAACATGTTATTAAATACTTATTAATGTGAATTTGTATTTATATAATTTTCAATGTATATCTTACAATCAAAACATTGCCAAGATTAAGGAAAAATTAAATGAAACAAAATATGTCAATGACTTAACTGATTTCACTGGAATCCACCAGGAATCCACTAGGAATTTACTAGGAATCCACCAGGAATCCACTGGGAATCCACCAGGAATTTACTAGGAATCCACCAGGAATCCACCAGGAATCCACCAGGAATTTACTAGGAATCCACCAGGAATCCACCAGGAATCCACCAGGAATCCACCAGGAATTTACTAGGAATCCACCAGGAATCCACCAGGAATCCACCAGGAATTTACTAGGAATCCACCAGGAATATTCCCATTTACCAGGAATTCCAGGATTCCTCCAGGATTCCTCCAGGATTCCGGGCAGTCCGGGCGGATTCCTGGAGGAAGACGTGGGGGAGTGTAAAGTTCAGGAAATATACCACAAATTTTCGGACGTCTTTTCCAAGGGCAAGGCTAACACTCTAGCAGATCATCGAGAGTATGACTTAAAAATTGAAATTGATGAGTCTGCTAAGCCCCCTTTGGGTCCGATTTATCCCCTTTCTGAATCCGAGTTAGGAACACTCCAAGAATTCATCGACGAGCACCTAAACATGGGTTTCATCCGCCCCTCTAAGTCTCCTTTTGGAGCACCTGTCCTGTTTATCAAGAAGAACGACGGGTCACTCTGGCTTTGCGTCGGCTTCTGAAAACTCAATGCCATCACTCGGAAAGACAAGTACCCTTTACCCCTTGTTTCCGACTTACTTGATGCTCCCCGCAAATCCGGAATATTCACTAAAATTGATTTAAAGCATGCCTACCATCTCGTCCGGATTGCTGCCAGCGACGAGTGGAAGACTGCTTTTTGTACCCGCTATGGCTCCTTTGAATGGCTTGTCATGCTGTTCAGACTTACCAATGCCCCTGGCGGTTTTCAACGCTTCCTTAACACCATTTTTGCTGACCTTTTAGATGTGTTTGTAATCATCTATCTGGACGACATCCTCATTTTCTCCATCAACAAAAAACATCACATCAAACATGTCTCCAAAGTCCTCCGATGGCTTCAAGATAATAATCTTTTTGCCAATGGTAAGAAATGTGTTTTCCACACCAATTCCGTCGAGTACCTGGGTCACATGATCGGTCCTGATGGCCTTTCTATGGATCCAGCGAAAGTCCAAGTCATTCAAGACTGGCCAGAACCTTGGAAAGTCAAAGATGTTCAGTCCTTCCTTGGTTTTGCTAACTTCTACAGGTGTTTCATCCACAACTACTCCGACATTGTGGTTCCATTGACTCATCTCACCCAGAAAAATATTCCGTGGGTTTTTGATGACAGTTGCCGCCTTGCTTTTAAGACTCTCAAGGAGGCTTTTGTTTCTGCTCCGGTGTTAACACATTGGAAGCCTAACTGTCCTATCATTGTCGAAACTGACGCATCCAATTATGCTTTAGCAGCTATCCTTTCCATCCATGATTCCGATGGAGAAATCCATCCCATCGCGTATCGTTCTCGTACCTTCTCCAGTGCGGAATTGAATTACGATGTTCATGATAAGGAACTCCTTGCCATTTTCGAAGCTTTCAAAGCTTGGCATCACTACCTTGAAGGTGCTAGTTTCCCAATTGATGTGGTTACTGACCATAAGAATCTAGAGTACTTCGCGACCACCAAAATCTTATCCCAGCATCAAGCCCAGTGGTCCGAGTACCTTTCCGCATTCAACATGGTTATCAGATTTTGCCCAGGCTGTCTCGGAACAAAGACAGATGCGCTGACTCGTCATCCTGACCTCTATCTAAAGGAGGGAGGGAAAGATTACGGTGAAGTCAATCCACACAATTTTAAACCTATCTTTTCCTCCGAACAACTTTCCGCTTCACTCCAAGCTACTTCATTACTTCCTACCATACTCCATGGTATCTTTACCATGGATGTCAAAGAGCTCAACAAGGGGATTCTTTCTGCTCTTTCCACAGATCCCCTTGCACAGTCCTACTTATCGGATCTAGACAATCCGAAGTATGCTAGATGGTCTAAGTGTTATGAATATCTAGTATACGCATACCCTTTAGCCATCCTTTCCCTCTACGCTATCCCTCTTTTTCCTTTTACCCTTTACCCTTTGCTCTTTGCCCTTTGCCCTGAACCTTCTTTGTACCATATATAACCATCGCTCCCACCCCCCCTTTTACCTTTGACTCCTATTGACTCATACCTAGCACGGACCATGGACTATCTCTGACTTGACCCCTTTACTATATAAGAGCCATACCCTTAGCTGTACTTCCTTAGTTTAGACCTTCTGTACTACTACGGTCTTTATCAAGCTTGCTCAGAACCTGTTGCCCTTAGTCTCATCTTGGTGAACACGATTGCAGTTGTACATAAACCTCTAGTTATTTGGTCTATCGGCTCAGCACCGAATGCGAGTGCAGGCTTATAGTCGCCGTAACAAAAGGTCTAAACTACTCTTGCGTCCGCTTCTCTAAGCACAGACGGACCTTACATTCTGGAGCCCAACGAAACATGCACTAGCCAACAAGAACAGTAGTTACTCGGATCATCCTTGTAACCCGAACTCGTGTGATCGCCTATATCAACGAAGTCATAAGAAGATCGTGTGGTCGCCGATACCAACGGATCTCAGAAGATAATACACCACGACGTTGATGTACCTGCAGTGAGATCAGACCGCAAGTAGTAACATAGTTCAGAGGGGTTAATGTAGATTTCCTCGATAGAATTTAAAGAGAAGTCCGCGGTATTGAAATACGCAAGAAGAGTAGACCGCGAGGATAGCGAAGTTCGCGAATGATAACGCAGTTCGCAAAGTAGCTTGAAGGATGAGACTATTGACTTAGAACGTTGCTGCAAAGTTTATGGGATCAAAACTCTGGCCGTCTCTTGTTCGCCTTCCCTCCTACTTGCTACAGGTACTTAATACAAGAGTAACAAGCTAGCCAGGTGCGGATATGCGAAACAGTAATGTGAAGTCACATGGGCCCAGTAGTTTGGTAACAAAGAAATAGAGGATAAAATAACAATAGAAGTGATGAGTAAGGAGGTCAGTTGTATGACCTCCTGTTTTGAAGGAGATGATAAAATAATAATATATATAGAAAGTTAAAAGAAAGTAAGTTAAAAACAACACGGACCATGATCAAACCAGTGAAAGGGATGTGTATGTGAGCCGTGAAAGACCATGAGATTAAAGAGAAGCTGTGCGAAGGTGTGGTTGCGAAGGAAAGAAATGGCTAAGTCCAGTATTGATAGAGAGAGTTGAAGATATGTCGAAGTATGAAATGCGAAGAGGAATGAGGGTGCGTTGGATAGTTACAAAGGTCGTAGAAGTGATGTACGAAGGTTATGCGAGGACTATATCATGTTGTGTGATGTGCGAAGGATGTGCGACAACCGCGAATGAGAGTGCGAGTGAAGTTGGTACCCACGAGGCATCTGCGTATACTGCGAAGTTGTTAAATCGCAAAAATAACCAGTTTACGAACCTAGAGGCTATATGGATCCTATCAATGTCACGGGGCAAATACCAAGCCCCTACCAAGTCATCAAAAGAAGAAGACACAACTGGAAGCAGTCAATACGACACCAATAATGAAGAACCTCTCGAAGAAAAACTTCCCGAGCCCGAACACATGAGCCACAGCTCTACAACACAGCCAAGACAAGAACGAGTAGGAAGAACCCCTCAAACAACCACAGCAGATCAACCAGTCCCTCAAACAACATCCCTTCAGCCCTCTACCTCAGGAAAAGCCAAAACCCCAACATACACACCACCTGCTGCTCCCTCCCCATTCCAAAAACCCGTTCTATTACCACCTATTCCCTTTGGACCTGAAATACCTGTTCAACAGCCAAAAACCGATTGGGATATAACTAGTGACCACGAAGACAAAGACAAAATGTCTAAAGAAGTACACATCAATCCACCACAGCCATACCACAGAGATCGAGACGGACTCCTGTCTTTCCTCCAAGACTGCCGAGTATACCTCTCTCTCAATGATTCGATCTATAACTCTGAGGCCAAACAAATCATCTTTATCCTCTCATTTCTCACTGGCAGAACTGCTAAAATCTGGAAAGAAGCCTTCCTCGACGAATGTCTTGCTACCACCCCCCAGACTTTAGAACCTATGTCGGTTTCATCAAGAAACTCAAAGAAGCCTTCCTAGCCGCTGATGCCAAAGGAGAAGCCAGAGCCCAATTACGCCAACAGACAAGGAACCAACTCAGTAGACAATTACATTGCACAATTCAGAATTCTCACGGGAAGATCTAAGATCACAGACGACAAAACGCTCATCGACTACTTCTCGGAAGGAGTCCACACCTCCCTCCTCCAGAAAATCTATGGACTCAAAAATCCTCCCACAGCTATCAAAGACTGGTATGCTAAAGCCTCTCGATTTGACCTCCAATACAAACGATGCAAGGAAATAACTCAGCGAAAAACTGGAAACACCCCCCAGGCTAAGAAAACCTACCCTTCACCACGCTATGTTAATCATCATCATGATCCCAATGCTATGGACATCGACACAACCGAGATTGATTGCCTCACTATAGAAGAACGTGAACAACACATGAAAGAACGAAGGTGCTTCCACTGTCACAAAATAGGACACTTCGCAAGAGAATGCCGCTCCAAGCAAAGCAACACCTCGAACACAAACTCGAATTATGACAAACCAAATGACAGTAGTTACAAGAAATTCAATGGATTCAAGAAAACAGCCGCCACCGCCCGAGCCATGATATGCAACCTAGTTGAAGATATGGATACCGAAGAGAAAGAATTAATAGACGAAGTGGTCAAAGATCAGGATTTTTAGGCAAGCACACAGTTTCAATGTCTGTGTCACTGATGATTTCTTCTGTATTAGTAGCCAAAATGGGAAAGCAATCTATGATCTTACAGACCCCTATTACGTGCAAAACTGAGAAAGAGAACAAAATTGTTGATGCCCAAATTCTCATGGACACTGGAGCAGGTGGACTCTTTATGAACGCCGGTTTCGCCAAACGACACCAAGTACTTCTATACCCCCTCAATAAACCCATACTCCCCCGAAACGCAGATGGATCCCCTAACTCCAATGGGAAAATCACGCATTACACCTGGATCAGATATCAACAAGGCGACAGTTGGATGATGGAACGACTTCATATTGTCACAATTGCAAGCGCTGATGTCATATTTGGACTCCCCTGGTTCCAAGCCCATAACCCTCAAATAGACTGGGAAACTGGACGAATGCATCTTCCAATGGGAAAACACCAACTAGCCCTGACTTACAATCGAAGGAATCGACAACGACTACAGGAAACACAAAGTGCTCATACCACCACCTTAAACAGGATGGAAATCAACAAAACACGATACAACCAAGTAGAAAAGGAAATAAAAGAAACGATAGAGAAATGGAAAGAAAAGAGAAAGAAGAAGATTAAAGTACAAAAAAGTGATTCCCCCGATTGGAGAAAAAGAGAACAAGCCACCTCAATCCCCAAAATCCCAACCCTTCCGAAAGCCACAATAGAAGAAATTGAAGACGAGGAATCACCCCTCAACTCAACACTCTTGAAACTGGACGACAAAAACGAAACTATCAAACTTAACCTCGACAACAGCGAAATGGAGCTGATCGCCGCTTTTATCAACCACATCACGGACAACGAACTCTGGGTCAACAAAACCAATGTCTCTACTGCCCTAGCAAGTGAACAAAATGCGAAGAAAGACGAGAAAACTTTGGAAGAAATGATACCATCGGAACTTATGGACTACTGGCGTATCTTCGACAAGGAAACCACAGAACGATTCCCTGGAGCAAGACCCTACGATCATGCCATTGACCTAAAAGATGACTTCATACCCTGTGACTGCAAGGTGTATCCACTCACCATACCGGAACAAGCTGAACTGGACAGATTCCTCAAAGAAAACCTTGAAAAAGGTTATATACGACCATCCAAGTCCCCCATGGCATCACCCTTCTTCTTTGTTGACAAAAAAGATGGAAAAGTACACCCTACACAGAATTATCGAACGCTAAACGAGGGAACAGTCAAGAATACCTATCCACTTCCCCTCATCTCCGAACTCATTGACAAACTCAAAGGCACCAAATACTTTACCAAGTTGGACATCCGATGGGGTTACAACAATGTACGCATTCGAGACGGAGACCAATGGAAAGCAGCTTTCAAAACCAACAAAGGACTATTCGAACCCACAGTCATGTTCTTCGGACTCTGTAACTCTCCCGCCACGTTTCAAGCAATGATGGACGACATATTCATAATCGAAACCACTGAAGGATCAGGTAGGGACACTACAGTGTATGGAATGATACCATTCCCGGAACGGACACACTGTGTCGAAAGATACGGATTCACGGGGCCCCGTGAATCTGGGAATACGGTATTCTATATTTGGATCTACACACTGTGTCGAAAGATACGGATTCACGGAATACCTACGGCACTAGACGATGCCGGGCAGGTCTATCAGCATGGCCGGGTGCTGTCCACCGATGTGTTTTGGTAGGGTGTATGAGCCGGCGGGAGTTATTTGTACTGGTGATAGTTGGCCATCTATGACCGGGTGATGCTCAGATCAACCAGCTGTTGCTGAGATGAACAGGGAGTTGTACTGCTGGGATAGAGAGAGGGGCAGTAGGTGTCAAAAGGTATGAACTGGCACTGCATGATCAGGAGTGCATGACATGGCAATGCCGGGATATGAACAGGCCAGCAACTCTATGGATGAGCCGGCATTACATATATGAACCGGCTATGACCAGAGCTGATAAACGGGCACTCCAGACTGGCGGTGCTACTGCTGGTATAAGCTGGGAATGTACAGTAAATATGGAAGTACAGATATCAGATGGTAATACTCATGACCTGGCTATGGCCAGTGATACAGACTGATATTAAGCACTCCAGACAGCCTGGCATTAAAAGGAATAATCAGCACTGCCAGTACCTAGCGAGAATGTCTCAACCGGGACAGTATGAACCGGCAGTCTGAACCGGCAGATTGTCTAAACCGGCAGATGATGTTCCAACCAGCACATTATATCTGACACGGCACATTATGTCTGAAGCGGCACATTATATCTTAACCGGCACATTATATCTGAACCGGCACATTATATCTGAGCCGGCACATTATATCTGAACCGGCACATTATATCTGAGCCGGCACATTATGTCTCAACCGGCACATTTTCTCAGCCGGCACTGCGGGCCTACATGCATTCGGAACTGTCTGGGATGACATACGGAATATGTGAATTACTCTTCCTGGCTGAGTCCAGATATTCTATCCGCAATGTAACTAACTAGTTATGGTGTATGTACAAGTCAAGATCAATCTCCTTCCTCATCAGATGAATCCTCAAACAAATGATCTTGCAGGTAGGCGAAGTGTTCAGGACCATATGTGCGAAGTGGGGTTGAAACCGGCGTGTCAGCCAGAGTGAGGTTATCAGATGGTGGACAATAGGCATCCGTATCAAGGGGGACAGATGAAGAGGGGTCAAGTGTAATCCGTGAAGGGGAAACAATGAGTTGAGATCCATATGTATATTCGCTAGATTCTGTTTCATTATCCCTTATGCTTGAATGGTCACTCCCACAGCACATGTTTTCCAGAAGGATGTCCGGTGCCGGTGCCAGTGCCGGTGAAGTCATGTCATTGCCGGAAACTTCATTTTCATCCCAGTCATCGGCGAGCAGCAGGGCAATTGGCGTTAGAGGCTGAAAAATCTCATGGCCGCCTGGCTCGTCATTGTCGCT
>MU129999.1:420982-466588 GCA_015039465.1 Phlegmacium glaucopus | reverse complement strand
GACTCACTTCTTGTCATTATTACCTAGACTCAATCTTCTAGGTACATAATAATATTAGTTGTTCTCCGTCTCCTTGACGTTAACACTGAGACTCAATCTTCTAGACTCGAACAGGTTATGGGCCCCGCTTGATAATTCAAGCAACATAATCAATCATAAGTCTAGGCGAGATCGTCTAGAACAACTCGCTCGGATCAGATAAATCTTATTCATCTGTATTCGCGCATACATTCAATTGTTTACATTTTCTGTCAACAATCCCTCGAGTCCACTAGGACAACTTCTCGCTTTTGTTTTCACATCCTGTCAACAATCTCGCGCATATAATCACTCCTTTATCATGTCGACAATTAAACTCGACCATATAGAATTGCTCGTTGGACCGTCTAACTATGAGACCTGGAGACGAGGAATTAGTCAAGTCCTTCAAGGCGAAGGCTACTGGGGACACGTTGAAGGTGATGCCAACATTTATTCGCCCTTTCCAATTGAACCTCAGCCTGCTGTTCCCACAGCGATCTCGACTGCAGACGATATTACTGCATTCCGCGAATGGTGGAAGTCCGACTCCAAAGCGCGCACCATAGTAGAGAGACGCATCACTCCTGTCACTCTATCTCTGCTGCCGCATGGTGTCGCAGTCACTGCTCGGAGCGTCTGGGAAGCCTTGAAGGACCTCTACAGTCGAAAAGATGTAATGTCGCAGCTTGATCTTCGGGATCGTCTGTCAAATGTGAGGCTCAAAGATCATCGTGATCTGGAGAGATACTTGGGAGAATTCAAAACGGGTCGTATACGTTTCATCGAAATGGGCGTACCTTACTCTGAATATGAAATGGTTCACTCTATTATTCGAGGACTTCCCTCAAACGGCTCCTGGCTCCATTTCCAAATGCTCCTCACGCAAATCAATCAAGATTTCGCTGACAGCCAATCCACTGCTGTAGTCCCTGCTCCTCCTGACACCCTGCTAAATTGTATAATCAGCCGATTAGTTGTCGAATGCCAGAGAATTGAGTCTTCAAGACCCACTAAGTCCGGTCCTGGATCTGAATACTGCAATCACGCAGGTGATACAATTCGAAAGCATGACAAAAATCCTTTGGGCGTCCTGTGCTCCAATTGCGGAGGAAAATCGCACGATAAAGACCATTGCTTCGCCAAAGGTGGAGGAATGGAAGGGAAGGGTCAAGCGTTGAAATCGAAAGGAAAAGCAAAGGCATCACCTGAACTGGCTGCCGCCTCGACGCCATTCATCTCTCCTCATCACGTTGCATCTTCCTCCACCTCTAATCCTGTCAAGGCTTTGTCCAGTGCTGATAACACATACATCGGTGATCTATCTTGCGTGCTGTTTGATCCTTGCCATACTACGACTGCAATGGACGTTATGAGTACATGCGTCAATGAAATGTCGAATGCTTCAATCGATTATGATCCTACCGCTGCCGATTTTGCAGGATTCTTTTCCAAAAGCAATCTCGCAAATCTCCTAGACTCAGGGACTTCATCTCACTTACTCAAAGACCGAAACGTTTTCTGGACTTACGAAGTGACTCAAGCCCGAGACATGACTACCGCCAACCATGGAATACTGCGAACCATGGCAAGTGGCGATTGTCTTGCGCGTTTCACTTTCAGAGGGAAAACAACGGTCGTCAAGCTTCGTGACTGTCTTCATGCTCCCAATGCGTGCGTCAACCTGTTATCGGTTGGACGAATGACTGCAAGCGGTAGCAAGGTGGGGTGTATATTCGAGGATGGGAAGTTCGTGATCACTAGAAAACTAAAAGACGGTTCAAGGGAGGACATCTATGAGGGTACTCAACAGAATAAGCTCTTCTTTGTGAACGTCGAGTTTGTTCCAGCACCAGGAATTCACCCTGTCGAGACCGCTTTCTTCAGCAAAGTCAGTGAATCGATGGATCTGTGGCATCATCGTATGGGACACATCGGTGAAGACGCCACGAGGAACTTACTTCACTCTGTAAAAGGCGTCACATTTCCTCCTGGTGACAAGCTCTCCAAGTGCGAGCCCTGCATCATCGGTAAACACTCTCGTGCTCCGAATCCTTCATCCTCCACGTCAAAGTCAACGAAACTGCTTGAACTTGTCTTCTGCGATCTCTGTGGTCCCTTCCCAGTTGCTATGCCTCATGGGAAACTGTACTTTATCGGTTTCCTTGACGATTTCTCCGACGCCCTAAAAATTCATTGCCTCTCGAGAAAAGATCAAGCTTACCGAGCCTGGTGCATAACGAAAGCCAGCTGGGAGCGAAAGACTGGGGAGAAAGTGATAAAGCTGAGGATGGATGGAGGAGGTGAACTCGGGAGCAACGAATTCATTCAGGCTCTGGAGAAAGACGGGATTGAGCGTGACGTTGTGCCACGTTACGAGCATTGGAAAAATGGGAAAATGGAGCGTGTGTTTCGAACCATACAGGGGAGAATGTTGGCGATGCTTACTGCCGCACAGCTGCCTCTCACATACTGGGGTGAAGCAGCTCTCACCGCAGTATGTGAGAGGCAGCTGTGCGGCAGTAAGCATCGCCAACATTCACTGTTCGAGTCTAGAAGATTGAGTCTCAGTGTTAACGTCAAGGAGACGGAGAACAACTAATATTATTATGTACCTAGAAGATTGAGTCTAGGTAATAATGACAAGAAGTGAGTCATAGTATATATTACAGTTGGAACAAAGATCTTACCTCAGTGTTAACGTCAAGGAGACGGAGAACAACTGAGGATAAGATATGAGAGAGAACGGACTTCATATAGTAAATCTAAGGTATCTACACGAGCAAACAGAGAAAGGGTGGCGCGACGCGAGTCATGTGATGTGATAAAAGCGAATGTGAACAGGCCCCCTCAACGAGCTGAGAGCCCGAGGCGGGCGACGTGAGATTGAAATGTAATACGAGCGAGAGGTTTGGTGAAGATGTCGGCAGTGTTTTCGGTACCGGAAATGTGATTAACAACGAAAGACTTGGATTCAATGTGGGAACGAATGAAGTGGTAGCGAATGTCGATGTGCTTGGCCTTTCCGTGATTGGAATCGTTAACGGATAGGCACTTGGCACCATTGTTGTCTGTACAGATAACGAGAGGACTGGGACAATCAACTTGAAACTGGGTGAGCGATTGACGTAGCCATACGCCTTCTTGAATGGCTCGAGTGAGAGCAATGTATTCGGCCTCCGTGGTGGATAAAGCAATGCAGTTTTGCTTTTTAGCGGACCAACTAATGGGTCCGCCACCCATTGACCAAAGGAAGCCTGATACAGAGGCGCGATCCTTCTTGTCGCCGGCCCAATCTGCATCCGATAGGCCAGAGAGTGCGAGGCTGAGATTGTCTCCACCGTAGTGAAGACGATACGTCCGCGTTCCTTTGAGGTAGCGAAGGACTCGTTTGGCAGTAGCAAAATGTCGGGGTTCAGGAGAGGAGCAGTGTTGAGAGAGCAGAAGCACGGCGAAGGAAATGTCAGGACGAGAACACATCTGGAGGAACAAGAGGGAGCCGACCAAGCGCTGAAAGGATTTCGTGAGATTCGCTGTAGACGGGTACACGTCGTCAGGAGACCCAAAAGGATGATCTCGATCGAGAGGTGTTTTGACGGGGTTGCAGTTTGTGAGATCGTATTCGGCAAGGAGGGTGTCAATGAACATCTCCTGATGTATCCAGAGTTCCTTAGTTTCTAATTGACGCTCGAATTGAACGCCAAGGAAGCAACGAAGAGGGCCGAGATCTTTAATTCCGAAGGCCTTCTTGATTTCACCTTTGATGAAGTCGAGAAAAGACATCGAAGTGCACCCTGACAGACCGTCGTCGACATGCATTGCTAGAAGGCAATGTACATCCTCTCCTCCCCATGATCGCTTGTAGACAAAGACAGCGTGATCAAATTCGGATCGAAGGAATCCGAGAGTTTCAAGAACCTTACGGAGAAGATTGTACCAGATCAGGCTAGCCTGCTTCAAGCCGTAGAGGGATTTGAGCAGGCGCCATACGCCCTGGAGTCCAGATGGAGAGGTGTAGCCAGGAGGATAACGCATGTAGATGGTTCGAGTGAGGTCCCCCCAGAGGAAAGCGCGCGTCGCATCAAAACACTCTAGATGCCAGCCGTTGAGAGCAGCATGAACTGCAATGAAACGAATGCTCGCGGACTTCGCAACGGGAGCGAAGGTTGCGTCGTAGTCGACAAAAGGTACTTGGGAGAACCCTTGCGCGACTAGCCGTGCTTTGTGAATGGGTGGTCCACCATCGGGGTCGAGTTTGAACTCGAATACCCATCGGTTCCCGATGGCTCTCCTCCCCTCTGGCAAGACTTCCTCCACATACACCCCCATGGACTTCAACATCCCCAACTCTTTCTCTTCCACTTTCCTCCAATCCTCTGCGTCTGATCGTGCCATAGCTTCACGGTGATTTGCAGGAGGAGTTGACATGTCGTACCCGGGATTGTGGGGGTTACGAGGAATATCACTACGCAAGGAAAGGAGTGCGAGCTCGAAACTCGCATCCATGTCACGCTGAAGATAGTTCTGAACATCGAGTGACGCTGCGAGGGTTGTGAAGTCGTCGTTTTGCTACTGCCAAACGAGTCGTCGCTATCTCAAAGGAGCGGTACGTATCGTCTTCACTTCGGCGGAGATCATCCATTGCCTGTGTATCGTTCTTCTGGCCTATCGGATAGACGCTCTGTCCATCGCAAGATCGCTCCTCTGTCAGGCTTCCTCTGGTCACGGTTCTGCCATTATTGGTCCGCTAATAAGCAAACTGCTTCTTTTGCTCCACGGAGGGAATCAGCGTAATCTCGTCCCCTGGAGGCGAGCAAACGATTGCTCCGCAGTTTCAAGCAGACTTAGTCGAGTGTTCGGTCGTGATGGGCAGGATGGTGCCAAGTGCTATCGTTAGGTTCCAATCACGGGCCAAGCACATCGACATTCGCTACCACTTCATTCGTCCACATGAATCCAAGTCTTTCGTTGTTAATCACATTTCCGGTACTGAAAACACTGCCGACATCTTCACCAAACCTCTCGCTCGTATTACATTTCAATCTCACGTCGCCCGCCTCGGGCTCTGCATCGTGAGGGGGCTGTTCATTCGTCATAAATCACAGACTCGCGTCGCGCCACCTTTCTCTGTTTGCTCGTGTAGATACCAGATTTACTATATGAAGTCCGTTCTCCCATCATATCTTATCCTCAGTTTTCTCCGTCTCCTTGGATTGTAATTCGACAGTAATATATACTATGACTCATCTGAACATCCCAGACTCCAATTTCTAGACATAATACTTATGATTTCGTCTGACGTCAAATGAGGCTCTGTTTTTCGGACAGTGAGGAAGTGATTGTGAGCTTATCCACAGCTTACGCTGCGGTGAGAGCTGCTTCACCCCAGTATGTGAGAGGCAGCTGTGCGGCAGTAAGCATCGCCAACATTCTCCCCTGTATGGTTCGAAACACACGCTCCATTTTCCCATTTTTCCAATGCTCGTAACGTGGCACAACGTCACGCTCAATCCCGTCTTTCTCCAGAGCCTGAATGAATTCGTTGCTCCCGAGTTCACCTCCTCCATCCATCCTCAGCTTTATCACTTTCTCCCCAGTCTTTCGCTCCCAGCTGGCTTTCGTTATGCACCAGGCTCGGTAAGCTTGATCTTTTCTCGAGAGGCAATGAATTTTTAGGGCGTCGGAGAAATCGTCAAGGAAACCGATAAAGTACAGTTTCCCATGAGGCGTAGCAACTGGGAAGGGACCACAGAGATCGCAGAAGACAAGTTCAAGCAGTTTCGTTGACTTTGACGTGGAGGATGAAGGATTCGGAGCACGAGAGTGTTTACCGATGATGCAGGGCTCGCACTTGGAGAGCTTGTCACCAGGAGGAAATGTGACGCCTTTTACAGAGTGAAGTAAGTTCCTCGTGGCGTCTTCACCGATGTGTCCCATACGATGATGCCACAGATCCATCGATTCACTGACTTTGCTGAAGAAAGCGGTCTCGACAGGGTGAATTCCTGGTGCTGGAACAAACTCGACGTTCACAAAGAAGAGCTTATTCTGTTGAGTACCCTCATAGATGTCCTCCCTTGAACCGTCTTTTAGTTTTCTAGTGATCACGAACTTCCCATCCTCGAATATACACCCCACCTTGCTACCGCTTGCAGTCATTCGTCCAACCGATAACAGGTTGACGCACGCATTGGGAGCATGAAGACAGTCACGAAGCTTGACGACCGTTGTTTTCCCTCTGAAAGTGAAATGCGCAAGACAATCGCCACTTGCCATGGTTCGCAGTATTCCATGGTTGGCGGTAGTCATGTCTCGGGCTTGAGTCACTTCGTAAGTCCAGAAAACGTTTCGGTCTTTGAGTAAGTGAGATGAAGTCCCTGAGTCTAGGAGATTTGCGAGATTGCTTTTGGAAAAGAATCCTGCAAAATCGGCAGCGGTAGGATCATAATCGATTGAAGCATTCGACATTTCATTGACGCATGTACTCATAACGTCCATTGCAGTCGTAGTATGGCAAGGATCAAACAGCACGCAAGATAGATCACCGATGTATGTGTTATCAGCACTGGACAAAGCCTTGACAGGATTAGAGGTGGAGGAAGATGCAACGTGATGAGGAGAGATGAATGGCGTCGAGGCGGCAGCCAGTTCAGGTGATGCCTTTGCTTTTCCTTTCGATTTCAACGCTTGACCCTTCCCTTCCATTCCTCCACCTTTGGCGAAGCAATGGTCTTTATCGTGCGATTTTCCTCCGCAATTGGAGCACAGGACGCCCAAAGGATTTTTGTCATGCTTTTGAATTGTATCACCTGCGTGATTGCAGTATTCAGATCCAGGACCGGACTTAGTGGGTCTTGAAGACTCAATTCTCTGGCATTCGACAACTAATCGGCTGATTATACAATTTAGCAGGGTGTCAGGAGGAGCAGGGACTACAGCAGTGGATTGGCTGTCAGCGAAATCTTGATTGATTTGCGTGAGGAGCATTTGGAAATGGAGCCAGGAGCCGTTTGAGGGAAGTCCTCGAATAATAGAGTGAACCATTTCATATTCAGAGTAAGGTACGCCCATTTCGATGAAACGTATACGACCCGTTTTGAATTCTCCCAAGTATCTCTCCAGATCACGATGATCTTTGAGCCTCACATTTGACAGACGATCCCGAAGATCAAGCTGCGACATTACATCTTTTCGACTGTAGAGGTCCTTCAAGGCTTCCCAGACGCTCCGAGCAGTGACTGCGACACCATGCGGCAGCAGAGATAGAGTGACAGGAGTGATGCGTCTCTCTACTATGGTGCGCGCTTTGGAGTCGGACTTCCACCATTCGCGGAATGCAGTAATATCGTCTGCAGTCGAGATCGCTGTGGGAACAGCAGGCTGAGGTTCAATTGGAAAGGGCGAATAAATGTTGGCATCGCCTTCAACGTGTCCCCAGTAGCCTTCGCCTTGAAGGACTTGACTAATTCCTCGTCTCCAGGTCTCATAGTTAGACGGTCCAACGAGCAATTCTATATGGTCGAGTTTAATTGTTGACATGATAAAGGAGTGATTATATGCGCGAGATTGTTGACAGGATGTGAAAACAAAAGCGAGAAGTTGTCCTAGTGGACTCGAGGGATTGTTGACAGAAAATGTAAACAATTGAATGTATGCGCGAATACAGATGAATAAGATTTATCTGATCCGAGCGAGTTGTTCTAGACGATCTCGCCTAGACTTATGATTGATTATGTTGCTTGAATTATCAAGCGGGGCCCATAACCTGTTCGAGTCTAGAAGATTGAGTCTCAGTGTTAACGTCAAGGAGACGGAGAACAACTAATATTATTATGTACCTAGAAGATTGAGTCTAGGTAATAATGACAAGAAGTGAGTCATAGTATATATTACAGTTGGAACAAAGATCTTACCTCAGTGTTAACGTCAAGGAGACGGAGAACAACTGAGGATAAGATATGAGAGAGAACGGACTTCATATAGTAAATCTAAGGTATCTACACGAGCAAACAGAGAAAGGGTGGCGCGACGCGAGTCATGTGATGTGATAAAAGCGAATGTGAACAAGCCCTAATTACAATAAGATTTAGAATTTAGGATAGATTTAGCAGCCGACAAAATGAAGAACAAAAGGCTAACTTTTGTTGCCCTGAAATCTGACCAATAAAAGGTTATGTTTGATATAAAGCAAATTTATATATTTTATAAAGAGATTTTGACAAAGACAAAAAGAAAAGTTTAGGTTAAATATTTTCGACTCCTTGCTAAAGATATCATTTTAGGCAATGCAAAATCCATCGCGTGCCAAGCGTAGCTTCAATAGTTTGAATTGACAACAAAAGAAATGTACATCGCAAAAGTGACTAATATACCTCAATACAAATAAGTGACTAGGAGGAAAAAACTACAGAATCTCCTAGAAGAACCACATAAGTAAATGTCATTGAATTATAGTGAGTGAATTGCAAAACTTACATGAGACAGAGAAGCTGTAACAATGTAACCTTCAAACTCACCCATCAATGGTAGACAAGCAAAGTGGGAAAAGACTTGATCAGGCTGGATGATTTCCAAGTCTCCAAGTCGAGCATCCTGTTGAACCTACTGCGAGTTTACCTATTATTACATAATACTTACTTATAATTTCGTTGTCATTTACTTGACACCTCATTTTTTTTTTTTTTTTTTTTTTTTTTACCTAGACTCAATCTTCTAGGTACATAATAATATTAGTTGTTCTCCGTCTCCTTGACGTTAACACTGAGACTCAATCTTCTAGACTCGAACAGGTTATGGGCCCCGCTTGATAATTCAAGCAACATAATCAATCATAAGTCTAGGCGAGATCGTCTAGAACAACTCGCTCGGATCAGATAAATCTTATTCATCTGTATTCGCGCATACATTCAATTGTTTACATTTTCTGTCAACAATCCCTCGAGTCCACTAGGACAACTTCTCGCTTTTGTTTTCACATCCTGTCAACAATCTCGCGCATATAATCACTCCTTTATCATGTCGACAATTAAACTCGACCATATAGAATTGCTCGTTGGACCGTCTAACTATGAGACCTGGAGACGAGGAATTAGTCAAGTCCTTCAAGGCGAAGGCTACTGGGGACACGTTGAAGGTGATGCCAACATTTATTCGCCCTTTCCAATTGAACCTCAGCCTGCTGTTCCCACAGCGATCTCGACTGCAGACGATATTACTGCATTCCGCGAATGGTGGAAGTCCGACTCCAAAGCGCGCACCATAGTAGAGAGACGCATCACTCCTGTCACTCTATCTCTGCTGCCGCATGGTGTCGCAGTCACTGCTCGGAGCGTCTGGGAAGCCTTGAAGGACCTCTACAGTCGAAAAGATGTAATGTCGCAGCTTGATCTTCGGGATCGTCTGTCAAATGTGAGGCTCAAAGATCATCGTGATCTGGAGAGATACTTGGGAGAATTCAAAACGGGTCGTATACGTTTCATCGAAATGGGCGTACCTTACTCTGAATATGAAATGGTTCACTCTATTATTCGAGGACTTCCCTCAAACGGCTCCTGGCTCCATTTCCAAATGCTCCTCACGCAAATCAATCAAGATTTCGCTGACAGCCAATCCACTGCTGTAGTCCCTGCTCCTCCTGACACCCTGCTAAATTGTATAATCAGCCGATTAGTTGTCGAATGCCAGAGAATTGAGTCTTCAAGACCCACTAAGTCCGGTCCTGGATCTGAATACTGCAATCACGCAGGTGATACAATTCGAAAGCATGACAAAAATCCTTTGGGCGTCCTGTGCTCCAATTGCGGAGGAAAATCGCACGATAAAGACCATTGCTTCGCCAAAGGTGGAGGAATGGAAGGGAAGGGTCAAGCGTTGAAATCGAAAGGAAAAGCAAAGGCATCACCTGAACTGGCTGCCGCCTCGACGCCATTCATCTCTCCTCATCACGTTGCATCTTCCTCCACCTCTAATCCTGTCAAGGCTTTGTCCAGTGCTGATAACACATACATCGGTGATCTATCTTGCGTGCTGTTTGATCCTTGCCATACTACGACTGCAATGGACGTTATGAGTACATGCGTCAATGAAATGTCGAATGCTTCAATCGATTATGATCCTACCGCTGCCGATTTTGCAGGATTCTTTTCCAAAAGCAATCTCGCAAATCTCCTAGACTCAGGGACTTCATCTCACTTACTCAAAGACCGAAACGTTTTCTGGACTTACGAAGTGACTCAAGCCCGAGACATGACTACCGCCAACCATGGAATACTGCGAACCATGGCAAGTGGCGATTGTCTTGCGCGTTTCACTTTCAGAGGGAAAACAACGGTCGTCAAGCTTCGTGACTGTCTTCATGCTCCCAATGCGTGCGTCAACCTGTTATCGGTTGGACGAATGACTGCAAGCGGTAGCAAGGTGGGGTGTATATTCGAGGATGGGAAGTTCGTGATCACTAGAAAACTAAAAGACGGTTCAAGGGAGGACATCTATGAGGGTACTCAACAGAATAAGCTCTTCTTTGTGAACGTCGAGTTTGTTCCAGCACCAGGAATTCACCCTGTCGAGACCGCTTTCTTCAGCAAAGTCAGTGAATCGATGGATCTGTGGCATCATCGTATGGGACACATCGGTGAAGACGCCACGAGGAACTTACTTCACTCTGTAAAAGGCGTCACATTTCCTCCTGGTGACAAGCTCTCCAAGTGCGAGCCCTGCATCATCGGTAAACACTCTCGTGCTCCGAATCCTTCATCCTCCACGTCAAAGTCAACGAAACTGCTTGAACTTGTCTTCTGCGATCTCTGTGGTCCCTTCCCAGTTGCTATGCCTCATGGGAAACTGTACTTTATCGGTTTCCTTGACGATTTCTCCGACGCCCTAAAAATTCATTGCCTCTCGAGAAAAGATCAAGCTTACCGAGCCTGGTGCATAACGAAAGCCAGCTGGGAGCGAAAGACTGGGGAGAAAGTGATAAAGCTGAGGATGGATGGAGGAGGTGAACTCGGGAGCAACGAATTCATTCAGGCTCTGGAGAAAGACGGGATTGAGCGTGACGTTGTGCCACGTTACGAGCATTGGAAAAATGGGAAAATGGAGCGTGTGTTTCGAACCATACAGGGGAGAATGTTGGCGATGCTTACTGCCGCACAGCTGCCTCTCACATACTGGGGTGAAGCAGCTCTCACCGCAGTGTATCTCTATAATCTCACGATCACTTCCTCGCTTCCGAAAAACACAACCCCATTTGAAGTCTTTCGAAATCATAAGCCTGATGTCTCCCACTTGCGAGTCTGGGGTGTTCGATGCTTCGCACATGTTCCTGTCGAATTACAATCCAAGTTGGGAGTAAAGTCTGTGGAATGTCTTTTCATGGGGTATCCACCGTCAGGTAGAGGATATCGCGTGCGCTCACTCGCGACACATTTATTCTTCGACTCGGGATCTGTTATTTTTGACGAAAACATCCCATACCATGCAATTCATGAGGTCTCTTCTACTCCTGTCGACTACTCCTCACTGCCGTTCCCTCCCTCCATTCTTGCACCTTCTTCATCCCCGGAAACACTTCCATCGGAATCTTCCCCTTCATCTACACCTCCCAGCAACGATGTATCTTCGCCCGATGTTCTCGCACCCAACATCACCTCGCAACATCCTCCCATCACGACCGAACACTCGACTAAGTCTGCTCTCACCCTTCGCAGCAATCGTTTGCTCACCACCAGGGGACGAGATTACGCTGATTCCATCCGATCAGCAAAAGAGCATCTGGAGAGAATCAGGATCAATAAGGAGAAGCGTGAGGAGAGGAGGGCTGCAGTGGAGCGACTTGCGATGGAGAGAGCGTCTATGATAGCTGAGAAGAACGATACACTGGCAATGGATGATCACGCTGAAGCAGCGGACTATTCCTGCCTCTGCTGTGAATTGCCCGACTTGTTTGAAGAAACCGACGACTTCACATCCCTCGCAGCGTCACTCGATGTTCAGAACTATCTTCAGCGTGACATGGATGCGAGTTTCGAGCTTGCGCTCCTTTCCTTGCGTAGTGATATTCCTCGTAACCCCCACAATCCCGGGTACGACATGTCAACTCCTCCTGCAAATCACCGTGAAGCTATGGCACGATCAGACGCAGAGGATTGGAGGAAAGTGGAAGAGAAAGAGTTGGGGATGTTGAAGTCCATGGGGGTGTATGTGGAGGAAGTCTTGCCAGAGGGGAGGAGAGCCATCGGGAACCGATGGGTATTCGAGTTCAAACTCGATCCCGATGGTGGACCACCCATTCACAAAGCACGGTTAGTCGCGCAAGGGTTCTCCCAAGTACCTTTTGTCGATTACGACGCAACCTTCGCTCCCGTTGCGAAGTCCGCGAGCATTCGTTTCATTGCAGTTCATGCTGCTCTCAACGGCTGGCATCTAGAGTGTTTTGATGCGACGCGCGCTTTCCTCTGGGGGGACCTCACTCGAACCATCTACATGCGTTATCCTCCTGGCTACACCTCTCCATCTGGACTCCAGGGCGTATGGCGCCTGCTCAAATCCCTCTACGGCTTGAAGCAGGCTAGCCTGATCTGGTACAATCTTCTCCGTAAGGTTCTTGAAACTCTCGGATTCCTTCGATCCGAATTTGATCACGCTGTCTTTGTCTACAAGCGATCATGGGGAGGAGAGGATGTACATTGCCTTCTAGCAATGCATGTCGACGACGGTCTGTCAGGGTGCACTTCGATGTCTTTTCTCGACTTCATCAAAGGTGAAATCAAGAAGGCCTTCGGAATTAAAGATCTCGGCCCTCTTCGTTGCTTCCTTGGCGTTCAATTCGAGCGTCAATTAGAAACTAAGGAACTCTGGATACATCAGGAGATGTTCATTGACACCCTCCTTGCCGAATACGATCTCACAAACTGCAACCCCGTCAAAACACCTCTCGATCGAGATCATCCTTTTGGGTCTCCTGACGACGTGTACCCGTCTACAGCGAATCTCACGAAATCCTTTCAGCGCTTGGTCGGCTCCCTCTTGTTCCTCCAGATGTGTTCTCGTCCTGACATTTCCTTCGCCGTGCTTCTGCTCTCTCAACACTGCTCCTCTCCTGAACCCCGACATTTTGCTACTGCCAAACGAGTCCTTCGCTACCTCAAAGGAACGCGGACGTATCGTCTTCACTACGGTGGAGACAATCTCAGCCTCGCACTCTCTGGCCTATCGGATGCAGATTGGGCTGGCGACAAGAAGGATCGCGCCTCTGTATCAGGCTTCCTTTGGTCAATGGGTGGCGGACCCATTAGTTGGTCCGCTAAAAAGCAAAACTGCATTGCTTTATCCACCACGGAGGCCGAATACATTGCTCTCACTCGAGCCATTCAAGAAGGCGTATGGCTACGTCAATCGCTCACCCAGTTTCAAGTTGATTGTCCCAGTCCTCTCGTTATCTGTACAGACAACAATGGTGCCAAGTGCCTATCCGTTAACGATTCCAATCACGGAAAGGCCAAGCACATCGACATTCGCTACCACTTCATTCGTTCCCACATTGAATCCAAGTCTTTCGTTGTTAATCACATTTCCGGTACCGAAAACACTGCCGACATCTTCACCAAACCTCTCGCTCGTATTACATTTCAATCTCACGTCGCCCGCCTCGGGCTCTCAGCTCGTTGAGGGGGCCTGTTCACATTCGCTTTTATCACATCACATGACTCGCGTCGCGCCACCCTTTCTCTGTTTGCTCGTGTAGATACCTTAGATTTACTATATGAAGTCCGTTCTCTCTCATATCTTATCCTCAGTTGTTCTCCGTCTCCTTGACGTTAACACTGAGGTAAGATCTTTGTTCCAACTGTAATATATACTATGACTCACTTCTTGTCATTATTACCTAGACTCAATCTTCTAGGTACATAATAATATTAGTTGTTCTCCGTCTCCTTGACGTTAACACTGAGACTCAATCTTCTAGACTCGAACAGGGCTGCGCACCGTCACCGTAAACTACGGGTTTACGGGCGGGTTCGACGGGTAATTACCCGTCCCGTTGGAGCCTTTTCCTCCCCAAAAACGGGCCAGCGAATTTACGGGTATATACCGTTGAACCCGTGGGTGAAGCACCGTCGACGGCCGTTGTCTGGGAAATTTTTGCTGGCGTTTGAAAACTGAGTATTGGGCCTTGTTCCCTTGGACTTGGTACCCTCAGAATAGGTACTTACAACATCTATCTATGGCTGTAAATTCTTTTGTTGAAAATATTTCTATGGACTATGATTTCTGGAAATTTCTGATATTTATAATTCTTATATCTATAGAAAACGAGCTCTGTACAAAATTTTATGGCTAGGATTGGCTCTAGCCTGTTCGACGGAGAATTTAAATGAGGTGAGCGGAGTTTGAACTTTGAAGTACGCAAGCGAATCGGCTGGCCTGGGAACGTGACTGATGTGACATTAATTTTCAAACACCACCTTTTGCGACTTGTGACGCTGGCCAAACGCTGGCAAAGTTCTCTCCACCGTGTATTTAATCATTTTTTTACATACATAGATATAATAGAAGCATATGTACCTTCAACACAAAGCCAAAGGGCCAAACTGACCAGGAAATACAAGTCTGAGATGATTTCTCAAAAACATTCAAAACTAACCAACAATAATATATTTTATGATGATTTGACTCAGACTCATTATTTGAGGCAAATCCTGGCAAATTGGATGAGAAGGAAAATACCCGTATACGGCCGTTTTTGACCCGTACCGTACCGTCGAGGATTTAGGATGAGGAAATACGGGACGGCCGTCGAGACTTGGCAGCCATTACGGCCCGTAAAATGACGGCCGTACCCGTAATACGGGCGGTGCGCAGCCCTAATTGTAATGTTGGACTTGCGAAAATGTATTGTTTTGTAGCAATCAAAACTTTATCAAAATTTTCAATTTATGGCATGTTTTGGACCAAACAAAAACAATGGAAAATTTATCATTTGTTACTGATCAAAATCTGATGTAGATTATCAATTTTGGATGAATTTTATTTAATACAAAATGTTAAATTTTGGCTTCCTTTTGTAAAAAACAAAATATTTTTACAAAAGTTTGCACATTTGAATCGGATTTTCGATAACTACAAAATAGTCCCACCGCAGCAGTGTCTCCAGCTTTGATGTCGACTAGGTTGAAGCGTTGGAAGGAAGAATGAGTGGAGAACTCCATCTTTACGTACATGCCAGTGTCGCACCGCTTACGTTATTTCGATCCGCATGTACCTCGGGACCTTCAATGAGCTCTCCCATTATCCTATGGTTATTCTCCAATTCCATAAACGCTTTCCTCCATCCTACCCACTGCGACCTCAGGCATCTTTTCCCATTCCATCATCTGCGTAGTGCTGCGTCTTCGGTTGGCTTTCGTAGATCCCTATAAGTACCCGGTACGTTTCTACTTCGTCTTTGAATATTGAGCGTTCTAGAGCTCTGGTATTTGATATTTGTACTTGTAAATTATATACGAGACCACCCAAAGTGAGCTATGGACGACCCTCAATATTAATATTGGTTTCAAGAAGAAAAGTTATGAGCACAATTAGGATACCCAGCATTGTGAGATCTATAAAACACTTGAATATTGCTGAAGGCATGTTAAAATATTAGAACACATGTTCAAATTTTCTCTCTACTCAGAATAATCTGAATAAATTCAATCAAAGAGTTGTACAGTAATAAAAAGAACTTCACCTTTGGTGGCTGTGCCACCCTCTACAGAGTATGCAAGCACTGAAGCCATGAAATTACTAACTTGACTTGAATTGCCAGCAAAGTTTATGTAACTCCCCTTGTAAGAGCTAAACGCATCGATGATATAGTTGAACTATGTATTCTTCAACCAACCCTGCAAGCATTGTCCATCTACCAACTTCCTATCTGCCAATTCCAGTACCTATAGCAGACAGATATGACAACCACCGCGATGCACATACCCCCATCATCATTGACAACGGATCCACCAATCTTCGCTGGGGTTTCGGCACGTCCTCTACCCCATCAACTGGCCTGAACACGGTTGCCAAATACAAAGAACGCAAGACGAATAGGCCGCTTCTCCTGTTCGGAGACGCCATAGACTCGGAAAGTGGTGCAAGAGCCCACGCCAGAACTCCATGGGAAGGAGATGTACTATTGAACTTCGACGCGTTGGTGAGTAATAACATTCTCAATTCTTAAAATTCGTTGAAAATGTGTCCCTAATACTCACTTTGAGGCATAGGAGAATGCACTTGACTATGCTTTCATTCAACTGGGCATTGATACACCTACAGTTGACCATCCCATCCTGATGACTGAACGACTATGTAGTCCTTTGCATTCCAGAGCGTGTAAGTTGAGACTTATGTTCAGTCAGACTTCGTTGGGCTAATTCCTCAATCGATATTAGTGACTTCAGAACTCATGTTCGAGTTGTACTCAGTTCCGTCACTGACGTATTGTATCGATGGAATCATGTCGTTCTACCAGAACCACCTGCCTCCACCCACCCAGCCATTCTCAGCAAATGGCCTTGTTATCTCATTTAATACTGCCTCCACGTCTGTAATACCAATTTTACGAGGAAAAGGACTGCTTAACCTTGCCAAAAGGTACGGCAGAAACTTCTCAACCACGCACCAGTAACTCAAACAGAATATCTTAGGATACCATGGGGGCCTTATCAATCTTCTGAATACCTTCTCAAACTAATACAGCTCAAATATCCCACTTTCCCTACACGCGTCACTACAATCCAAACCAACGTAATGTTCTGTCATGTATCATCCAACACTCTCTGATTATCATCTAGTGGATGCTGCATAATTTTTGTGGGGTAGCCACCGACTTTGCTGCTCACCTGCGGCAACTAAAAGATCCATTGAAATTACGAGCTTCTGAAGTAGTTGTCCAATTTCCATTTATCCCTCCAGTCACGGAAGAGAAGACCGAGGAGGAGATTTCAAGGATTGCGGAGAAACGAAAGGAACAAGGTAGAAAGTTGCAAGAAATTGCTGCCAGGACGAGGGAGGAGAAGGCGTGTGCCCCTTGTAACTTTTTTTTTACAACCAGACTGATACATTTCAAATACAGCTTTTTCAAAAGGAAAACGAGCTACAACGTCTCTTGGAACTCAAAGCGACTAAAGTTCGTCTGATGAACCTGAAGGAAAATCAGGAGGAAATGAAAACCGAGTGGCTGGTGTGTCTTTGAACATGTCATTTAGATATTGAATCGTTTCTGACAACACCCCGTTGATTAGGCGACATCACATGCCGCGGGTATTTTTGATGATGATTTGGATGAAAAGATTAAAAAACTCGAGAACGATCTTAAAAGGTCGCGAAAGAAAGAAGGAGGGGATGGTGACGAGGCAATGGTATAGCTTCATCGCACTCACAAAGACGAGATCATCCAACTTATTTTACAGCAAGAAGACCCTTCTTTCCCACTCGTCGATGTACCCGATGCTGATGTACGTAAAATTTCCTCATCGTCTCAAGATCTAGCCCCCTGACGAACAACAGCTTGACGAAGAGGGCTTGAAGGAGAAGAAGAAACAGAAGCTTTTGAAAGCTGGTTTCGAGGCTCGTGCACGTGCACGACGAGAGAAAGAACGCGAGAAAGAAGAGAAAGAACGAGAGGAAAGGCGAGAAGAAGAGGAACGCGAGATGGATCTAGCAGGGTGGTCAAGGAAGTTGAGACAGGAACAAGAGGTACGAGACATGCAGTGGTTTTTAATTCAATTGGATTGAGTGCTGCTATTCAGGCGTTGATGGCGAAAATCAAAGAAAGAGCACGTAGAAAGGCGGCCTTGACAGATAGGAAGAGCGCAGCTGCTCAGGCTAGGATGAAAAACATCGCCTCTCTTGCTGCCGATGACAGGGTATCAAAGGCCAAAAAGCGAAAAGGGGACAGAGGTATGTTCGCCTAAGCATAGTTGTGTCGAGCATATTTTAATTCTTTCCGGATAGAAGACATGTTCGGGGCAGACGATGCTGACTGGGCTATCTATCGTAAAATTGTAAAAAAACTTCAATTAGTTTCTCTTGATCGAAAGATAAACTTATGTTTCTTACTTCAACAGAATACTGCAGCGCCTGACTCGGACGAGGAAGATGATCTTTCACAACTCCAAGCCATTGAACAAAAATTGCTCGCCCATGATCCCACATTTACTGCCCAACAAACTCATGCATCAATAGCTACACAACGATCTGCCCTAATGTCCGCTTTCAGGCCTTCCTACAATGAAGGTGACGTAGAAGGTGTGTCTTTACTCCTCAGCACAAACAAGTAGGAACTAATAATGATCAGGTAACACACGAATCCATCTAAATACTGAACGATGGCGAGTATGCGAGGCGTATTTTTCACCTGTGATGGCGGGCGTGGATTCTGCTGGTCTCGGAGAAGTAATTCATAACTTGATACCTTCTTTCATCGAATCTAGATCCGGCAATGGACCATTGGATCACATTGCCGATAGAACAGAACTCATCCAGGTATTTTCCGTTCTCCGTTTGGGTTCTCTTCTCATATTGATGCTTGTATAGAATGTCTTTCTTACCGGCTCAGCAGCAAAGTTGCCTGGACTCGTCCCTCGTTTGACGACAATTTTACAATCGTTCCTGCCGCCTGGATCGCCGTTGAACATCGTTTGCGCAGCTGATCCCGTATTAGATGCATGGAGAGGTATGGCTGCTTTCAGCCTAACGGAAGAATTCACCAGAGTAGGGGTGACTAAACAAGAGTACGACGAGTACGGAAGTGAAAGGGTGAAATTGTGGTGGGGAGGGAATTGGAATGGTGATTCTATCCCCTCTTCCGGGAACGACCGAATGCAAATAGATTGACCGTTTTACTTCTTACTGCGTTCCTTGTTGTATATGTGCCAATGCCAATGTATTACAGTCTGATAAAAACCTAGGTTGCTAGAAAGATGGGATGATCAACTAACAAGAGTGAGTTCTGCCATTACAGGAATAGGGGCATTGTCGCATAGGGGGAGGGAAAGCAAGTACTACACTTGTATGTACAAGTATACATATACATCATAGTGTAGGATAGCGGCGACGCGACGCAAAACGAGAATGGCAAAAAGAATGATGAACTCAAGGGTTCATGAACAGCAACCTTGTGTCGACTGCGCAGCAGGTTGGTTGACCTTGACTGAGTCATTTACCGGAGCTCCGGACGCAGCATTTTCTGCTTGGGAGTCAATCAAACGAGTCTTGATATCTCTGTAAGAATTGGTCAGAGGGTACGAAAAGAGGTAGATGTTCTAGTTGCTGACCTTGCCAGGGTGAAAAACGCTTCTTCGACACCTTCATTCACTTTCGCCGACGTTTCCATAAATTTGATGCCTAGCTCATTGGCAAGCTCTTGACCTTGTTCAGTTGTGACCGCCCTCTTGTCCGTCCAATCCGATTTGTTGCCAATGAGGATCTTGTTGACACCATCGGAAGCGTGTTGCTCTATGTTATTGTGCCATGTTCGAATGTCTATCCAGGCGATATAATGTAAGCGAAAGAGAAAAGTGGCTTTGTGGCTAGATGACTTACTGTTGAATGATCGTTCGTCCGTGACGTCGTATACCAGTAGGATACCCATTGCTCCACGATAATAGGCCGTCGTGATGGTTCTGAATCGCTCCTGACCAGCTGTATCCCACTTGATACAAGATGATTAGTAAAGTTCCAACACAGCACATGTCTCTTGCCACCCACGATCTGAAGTTTAATGCGTTTGCCGTCCAATTCGATAGTGCGGATCTTGAAGTCGATGCCGATTGTGGTAATGAAGGAAGGTGTCCATGCATCATCACAGAAACGCAACAAAAGACAAGATTTGCCAACACCTGCAATATAAGACGTAAGAATGATGTCAATGAGATAGAAACCATTAAAATAGACCAGAGTCGCCAATAAGCAAGAGCTAATAAGTGATTTAATGAAATGAACAAGAGGTCAGGTTTGAATTGCGAGATATTGGCTTGCCTTGATCAGAAAGTCATAGTGTGGGGGTGGCATTTCAGATTAAAAGGGTGAGTGATGGGTTGAATAGACCAGGAGGAGAGAGGCGAGTAGATTGGTGAATGCAATGAGGTGAAGCTTGACTGCGCTAAATAGGAACAGCTTTAGACACGTGACCAAAGCTACTGTTAATAATCTAGAAGAGGACACTTCCATTGGTTACGCCACATGCAGAAGATACGGCCATCAGTAACTTTGGTTGTTCACAAGCCCAGAATTTCATTTGCTTTTCCTATGTCGATCCGATCCTTGAGCCCATGACCATGACTGCGCCAACGGGTATCACCAATACTCTTCTTCTATTGAACAGATTCGCCAACTACCAGGGATTACTTTAGCGCCCGTGGTCATGCGACAACCTCATTGTGCTAGTGCCGCAATAGCCTCTTTCTTGTTGTATATAAAACAGTATCCTCCATGGGGACCTGTTTATCACCTGCACCCCAGCTATGAGTTACAAACGCAAAATCACCTACCGCACTGGCTTATTTGACCTAGCAAACCTCAACTCTATCGATAAGATCGTCGACTCGCTCAGTCAGTTTGAAGCCGTCCTCAACGAGGATAATTACGTTCAAGCTCTCGATGATCTTTTGGATAACACCCAAATTGTCGAACTTATTCTATCAGGTATTCGATCTCTTATGCAATCGCCAGTGTAGCTATACCGATTTCGAATTTGTAGGCATGAGTGACATTCCCCTCAACACATGGATTGTTAATCATTTTCCGACGACACACGATCTATTTGTTCCTTCTTTCGAAAACAAACTTCTATGCAAACTTTCAAATTTCTATTATTTCAACACATCTCCCGATGATGTAGATTACAAGGTTATATGCGATCACTATCGGACTGTAAATTTCGCACCAAAGGCCTTACAGGCGCTGTTTGCCATGACCCCTTTGGAAGACGAGGGACACCCAGCCAACGCCGATAAATTTGGGTTGTCCTCCTTCAAGAAGGTTAAGGCAAACGGTCCGAAACCACGGAAGATGAAGAAGCCTCCCGTTCATGAGGTGGATACGAAACCGTTGGTTGACTTGAATATTGCCATTCCTCGTACTTCCCCCGATGCGCAAGCTGCTCTCACTACGTTTCTTGGCCGTCTCAAAGACATTCTTGAGGTTTATACCTCATAATATGTTTTCATTCTATATCTAATGAGTGCATAGTTTTATCTGAACAAGATGCTATCCCCTCAGATCGCCAATTCGGTTAAAGAGGGCTTCATTCCACATGAGCGTCCCACTGAGCTGAAGATCACCACCGATTCTAGGCTGCCTGCTGACACCCCCCAGGCAGATACCCCTGTCCCTGCGGTTCCGACAACGGAGAATCTTCCCGTCTTCCAACCCATAAATTTGTCTGTTTTCTTTTAATGTCATGACATTCTCTGACGGTGTTATTTGATAGTGAACTTTTTTTTAATAGTCCAAAAGGATTTGGTGAATGGCGCATGCTTGTATCACAGGCTGCGCACAGTAGCCTCCGACATTTTCGCCGAAATAGCAAAAAGTCATTTGATGCTATCAAAAAGAAAATCAAGTTAGTCAATTAAAATTTATAAATGATATAGCTCACATTTAACTTTCATGGCAGAGAAATATCGAATGGACATTTTTCAGAGGACAACCAGAAGAGGATAAATGGAACGTCCTCCACCGACATCCCCGTTTTCGAGGCGCAACTGAAGGGAATTAACCTCCACCTAGTCGTCAGTTCCAGTCATTGTGATGTATCCCACCGACTTCTGACTTCTTTTTAGTATATTGTCGACTGCGACAATGCCGTCAGTTGCCTATTTATCTCCAGAGTTCCGAACCCTAACCTTTTACTAGACCGCAAGTCAAGTTCTGAGACTCTTTGGGATCTTCACCGATGCACAAACCAACAATCGCTTATGGGAGGCTGTTGGTCGTGCGCTTGCCAAGCGAGGCGAAAAATATATAGAGAGGTACATAGAACCCTCCAAAGTTATGCGAAGTGTTCTACATTCATCATATAGATGTATCAAACGTGTTCCCGCAACCAACTGCGGTGATAACGTCTTTTCCCCAGCTCGTTTTTCTCCCTTGGAAATGGTAGACTCTCCCTTTCCTGACGCTCCAGACCTGCCAGAAGAGGACAGCAGCAACGAAGTCCGTTCCTCTCTGAATTTTAATATATATCAACTGAACTTGCAATGCAGCTCCATAAAATCATAACGTGAGGGAATCAGATGACTAGATGATAAATACTTCCATCTCATTTTCATAGGTTGGAGAAATATATCATTATTTCCAAAGTGAGCAGAACCTTTTTTACCTGCTGTTCCAGCGCTTATAACTTATGAAAAACAGGAACTTTTGGACAGTGAGGTTATGTCACTCTGAGTTTGTGTCGTACTCAAATAAGATTTTAGGCATTGAGGCAGGCCGCGACGATGCATTCCCGTTCGAAGTTTCGTGAGCAACCTCCCACAACCTCTCATCCGCTTATTTTCTGATGCTCCGCGCACAGACAGATGGAGAGAAGTATCATAGCGCATCCTCATTCCTGTTACGTGTTAGGTCGAAGTGGTACGGGGTGCGTCTCGTGGTGATCTGTCAGGGGTCTGTCCTAATCGCGTATGATGCAGCAAAACTACCACAATGCTTTTTAAAATGCTTTGGATCGAAAGAGCGTATAGCACGTCCGGCGAGGGCTTAGCTCGTCCGCGTCAGGTTTTTGTCACCCAATCTCGAGTCCTGGTCGGAAAAGTTGAAGAACATTTCTTCAAATACCTAAAATCGCTGGCAGCTGGGTCATCCGAACACCAGAATGCTTATGAGAGGATCAACAATCGCGTTGTCAATGATGGATTTCTGGTTGATGAAGATGACAATGGAGAATGGCGGAATGACCTCCCGCAGAGGTACAGTGGATTGGAGGATCACCATTTTCCCCTGTTCATCACATTTGACCTGGTGAGTTTTCTTCGGAAGAGAAATTGTTATTCTGACATCATAAAATTAGCTCTGTACAATGCTTGAGGCTGATATCCGCTACAAGGAAGAAAATGAGGTTGCATCGTCTCAGACATTAACACAAACTCTTCCGATGATGTCTGGCCCTGCGTCCGCCTTACGAACACGTGGAAAGCTTGTAAATTTTGATCGATTTTGGTCGGAATATTGGCCTCATTTTTCTCAATCACTCACAAAGAAGCTTAGTAAGTCATTACTCTATGTAAATTTCAATATCTCACTCTGCCATAAGACGCGTTGTCGGTCTTCAGCGAAATCATGGGTGAGTTGTGACCTTTCCTACACTGATGGGATCATTGAATTTGTTGCATCTAGGTGTCATTTCAGGGTCCGAACAGGCAGTGATGTCAGAAAGCGGATACTTGGATCGTGACACATATGAGAATTTTAGTTTGAGGGGCCAATCGACTTTCGCTGACCATCGCCCGAGAATATATGATATATTTCTTTCTTATCGCAAACGGAAGATATCGTTGGGCGACTTCGATGTTGCGGAGAGGTTGGTCATTTTAGTTCTTCTATGACGTTGTATCCAACTGAGTGCTACAAAGGACGCACACTATTCTCCGTTCCTTCGCGGGGGCCCCTTTGATGGGAAAGAAATTTGACCATCTGTATGCTTTCGTTCTATTCTAAATATCGTGATCTAACACTCCTTTCAAAAGTTACGTCGACGAAACACAAGACAATCTGCTCATCGATATATTGCGTGCGTCCACTCTACAATATAGATCGCGTCTCCTTTCTTATTTTTTTACATAAGTCTTGCGCTCATTGTGTCGAAATCCTAATGGGTTGTTCTGGGCGGGCGACACTGCGCAGACCATATCCGCTGGTAGCTCGTTTCGATTCGATGAGCTCAAGGCATTCTTGTACAGAATTGAGGTCAGGCTGAATCATTTCGGGCTGTTTGAAACTAAGTGGTCGATCACTGTAGAAACGAAATCACCTCATCAAGCCGAACAAACTTCTTGGGCCTTTACAGAGGCCCTTGACTTTCCAGTTAGCGACCAATTACAGATCACACACTGGGATAGTCAACTGTGCCCACACGGTGATCAATCTCATTACACGTCTTTGGCCTAATTCTATCGATAAACTGCAGCGTGAAAAAGGTGTTGCCAACGGCGTCAAGCCAATATTCTATGTTGACGTTGACTCGGACTTTATAAAAGAGGTGCAGTCGTCATTTCAGCTGCTGAGATCCGTTCATAATCAATATTTCACAGGGCCGTTTTCTGTCACGTAGCACGAGGTGATTTCTACTCTCTTTCTAAATGAATAAACAATGTTATCAACAATTTTCACAGCAGAGAAAAGATAGAACTGGGCGCAGACCAATGTTAGTACTTTATCCCACAAGGTCCGATAAATTAAATGACCCCTAACCCTCAGGTATCCTCGTACGTAATGACAAAGCAAAAAAGCTCCTTGAAGACGAGATTGGGAAAGTTGGGCTAATCCTGTAAGTAAGTATGTGTCGGCATTTCATCGATCTGACCTTGTCGCTAGCACAATCTATCAAAGTAAAGGCTTGGAGTTCAACGACGTACGTATTTCGTTTAACCAGATGGTCTCAGCTAATACTTTGGATTTAGGTGTTTTTATATAACTTTTTCCATGACTCGGAATGCGATGCATCGCTATGGAGAGTGGTCCAGGACGGCACTTATTCTACCCACACGGATGGCAGGCCTATATTTGACCCCATTAAATACATAGGCATATGCTCAGAGGTATTTTTCTCTCTTCAGGTTGTGGAGGGAACGTCCAATATTTTCTCTTCAGCTCAAGTCTCTTTATGTTGCCATTACAAGAGCACGAAACAACCTCCGAATCGCCGATTTTTCAACTAAAGGGGAATCAATGAGGGTGCGCCATTTGCATTCGTTATATTCCTTTTTGTCATAAATGCCTTTATATTTTAGGAACTTTGGTTGAGCCTTGGTCAGATACAAAACTGCCTACCTGGCAATGAATTTTCGGATTTTGCAGCGCCTTCCTCGAAGGAAGATTGGGAAAAGAGAGCTAAAGAGTTCTTCAACCTCAAGCAATACGCCCTTGCTAGGGACAGTTTTATGAAGGCGAGTAACCTTCGTTCGGCCGCAATTGCAAATGCGTACGTTCGACAAGATATAGCACAAAAAATTCCAAACCATCTTGGCAACATTAGGACACGTACAGCAGCTTTCGAATCGGCGGCGCAAGCATTCTTGGTTTGCGCTCGCGATGCTCTTAAAGGCGGCTCTGTCACATATAAACGTTATTATCGAAATGCTGCAGAGTGTTTGGAGGAGGCTGGCAATGTCATCCAGGCTGCGGAGAATTATCGAATTGCTGAAGATTTCACGAAGGCTGTTCTCTTGTTTAGGAAATTGGGCAAGTTCGAGGATGTTTACGACATCATCACCAACTACGGCGACAAAGTGGCACCCGAAGTTCTGGAAAGTGTCAAAGATGTTACACGCTTATCTTACCTCACTGAAAAGAAATTTGGGTGAGTTATTGATATTGATATGTTATGTATACCCGCTCTGAATTTCAGCTATTTTTTAGAGTAGCCCACAGCTTATTCGTCACAGTGGAAGAGGAGATTAGCTATTTAAGGGATCGAAATCTCAACGATGCTCTCCTCGATCTTCTTATACTTAATGAAAGAAAATACGAGGCGGCTGAAGTTCATCTATCCAAGGGCCGCTTTCTAGAGGCCATTGACCTCTTTCTCGAGGATAGTGAGAATAAACAAGACTCCATCCAAGGGGCAGTAAACTGCATTTTGCAAGGCCTTAGGAAAGCAGTGCCTTTCGGAGGATCCGTGGCAGGACTCGAGGTCACCGAACTTCTCAAACGCTCAGATTTGATCGATCCTCGTATAGTGAGCCAGGATATTCTCGGCGAGGTAAGATTTGCCTTATTTTCATGCTTCCACTCTTTCACACCAACTTGTTGAAGATCGATATGTTCAGGGCCATAAGCTCAGGATGTAACCAAGACTTCATCCGACGTGCCAATAGCTTTCTAAGCTCGGGGAACACAGACGCTGCTCTCCTTTGTCTGGATCGTCAATTTGAGCATACGCCAGACTTTACCAGAATGGATATATTTGAGATGGCATGCGCCTTACAACTGTTCCTTCGTTATGCTGAAATGCTGCACGATCTTGCCTTCTCCGTCGACCCTTGCACCGAATCTCGTATCTCGTCATTGTTTGGATATCGCCCGCACGAACAAGGCACTTTCTGGATCCCAGCTGGCACTTTACTCTATGCACAAGTTCCCGTGGGGTCGTGTGGCAGCGCGAGCGAAACAGGGCTCATCTTATCCGGACAAGACCTTCGTACTGTGTTCCAGGAATGCCTTCGACGCCGTCTTTTGGATCGAGTTGCTACGGAGAACGACAAATGCCGCAAGGCGCCTGCTTTGGTCCCATGTTCTTGTCACGTCGTTTATGCAGGCTGCAATCGCTCACTCTGCAATGGAGCCCACATTTTTCCGGACAAAGACTGGTTCAGCACTTGGACGAGGGTTCACTTGCTTCAGATTCAGATTTATCATACCATTATCCATCTTCAATTCAAATCTGAAATGAAGGCTCAGCAAAGGTTAGCAATACATTTCAGACAAGGCGTGTAGACTGATGTTTCGTTGAAAAAGGTATTGGATCGGCAAATTGCAACAAGTTCTCAATCCATCAGACTTTCGGTTTGGGTCGTACTCAAACATGGATAATCAGACCATTGCTGGCGCTCGGAAACCGCTTAATGTTGTTATCGAATGGGTCCGTGAAGTGGCTGTTTCGCTTGAGGATTATTGGCCTCCGCAACTGTCCTTCCTAACGCATGCCATGGTAACTGCGAATATTGCTTTCACCTTTGATCGGAACGAAGCTTCGGTTTATCTGTATCGTTCCGAGTTCATCAACTCGGTTGATTGCCCACATCAGTACTTTCGACGCCCGTATGGCGAAAACTCTCTCCAAGAGTTTCTCGTGGCCCTTCACGAGAAAGGCCCGTCAAGCATTGTAAATGGCATATTGTTTATTCGGTCAGTCACTGAATTTTCTATCATCTCTCAGTCTTAAATCCTGTCTACAGCCAAGTGATGGAAGCCAAAATTCCAGTCGAAATCGGCGTCTTCTGCAGTTTCATCGAACGAATATGCGCCTCCTTGATCGTATGCAACATGTATCGGCGGACTGGCAGCCTACACGGGGTAACACTACCTCGCAGTTGGTTGAAAGTCATTCTGGACACTTTCCAGCCCACTGAAGCGTCTGGTAAAGATAGCAGGCGTTTCCGGTTACTTTTAAAGCCCCTGCAAGAACTCTTGAGAGAGCTTTACTACTATGATTCCCCGAATCCTGGTAAGATCCATTGTTCGAGATTCAATTATCAGTGCAAGTGCAAACAAATTTGATGCATCGATATAGGACATCTATTGTACGATCTAGAGTTTCAGTGGGCTAAATGGCAGCCAGCTCAAATTCGTAGTCTTTATATTGCTCGAATGTAAGCCAAGAATTCTCGATATTGATATGCGTGAACTCAAGGCCATTCTATAGTTGCAGAGCATTGGGTTTGCGTAAGTGTTAACATCCTCCGCTATCTCCCTGCTTGGCCTCATGTTTTTATATCTCAAGTTGGGTGCAACATAAGGGCACCAGACTTCAGAGAGGAGATCCTTGGGATTTTCAGATCGCTTAAACGCAATCACAATGGATTCTTCGACCTCTACTCCTCGTAGGGAATTTCGTTTTAGCTTCGATATGAATACTAATCCAAATTTCAGGTATATATGTGCGAATTGCTGGAAGGACATAGCTAAGGCGACTCGCCGGTCTATGCAGGGATCTTCTCTAGACGAAATGGTAGGACTTCTGCAGTCAGACCGGATTCAGTCTCCTATATACGAGATTTTTGGCGTGCGGAACGTCACTTATTCCATGACAGAAGAAATACTTTCCCTCCTAGCCGGTTTTCCATCACAACATCTATCCTCCTTGCAGGCGCCACCGTTTGATATCTCCTCTGGTAATGACTCGATGACGGGGGTTAGTGTCGACTTGGAAGGAGAAAATGACCATGTTGACGCTCTCAATGAAGTTAATGAAATATCCGCTGATCATGATCATGAAGAAGACCCAGATTTCATTCCTCGAACGGATCTTCCAGAGGTCATATATGCTCGTCACTCAGAGGCTGAGAAAAAAGCAGCGACGATCATCCAGAGGGTTTATCGAAGGATTTTGGAACAGCGACGATTGAGGAATAAGCCTGGGCAGGAAGGACTGAATCGCCACTATTTCCATCTTTGTTGGAAGAGAGTGCGAGAAGAAAACAGGGAAAGAGACAGTTACACTCAGGCTTTTCTTGGTCCACTTCCTCACCTTTTGTCTAGCTTTGATTGTGCGAAATCCCTTGCGATGGCGAAACAACAGGAGATGACGGAACAACTTGTACCAGGGCACAAGCACGAATCGCTCGATGAAATCAGCAGAAATCTGAAACTTATTGCGTACGTTCTAGAACTTATTTCATGATAAGCATCAGGCTGACGATGTTGTGTAAAGGGCTCTGTTGATCGTTATCAAGGAATGTCGCCAAAGGCTATTACCCACTGCGGATTCAAGTTTCCATCGTGACCATGATTTGGATTTGCTCAAGAAGCACATCAGCGATGGCGTCGTTCTTCTAAGCGATTTAAGTTTGCCTTTTAAGGTGACCGCCGACCTGCGGACTAATGTCCGGCTTGTCCGTAAAGCCTT
This sequence comes from Phlegmacium glaucopus, assembly GCA_015039465.1. NCBI lineage: Eukaryota > Fungi > Basidiomycota > Agaricomycetes > Agaricales > Cortinariaceae > Phlegmacium > Phlegmacium glaucopus. The sequence goes on along the minus strand of MU129999.1, from coordinate 437,748 downwards.
GTTGCAGGAGAAGAGGACCAGAGAAGTCGAGGTCGAGCTACCAAATACTTCCAAGAAAAAGAGACTACCGGAATTGAATATGGGCGATGAAAATGACCCAGGCTTAGACTGGGGGATGGATGCCGAAGATGATTGATCCTACATTGAAGGATAGTGGGCCTGAGCGCTGAGCGCTAGTCTTCGAAATATTACATTCCCCCCTGCACTTATACAATCTCCAAATTTAACTTTGATTCAAGGATTGGCCGTACTCCATATAATTTTGTCTCAGATTGTTTTTCTTCAGTGTTTCTTATACTATCCAATGCTTTGCCTCTGCTTATTACTAGACGCCACCAAGCACGGCCTCAGCAAAAAATTGGCGTGAAATGCCTGCATAATATTTGTTTTATGCTAGTTGGTGATGAACTTGGTCTATCTTGGATTGAATGTATTGTTGCCCACTCACTCGGCGTCATGAACATGCGTCTTTCTAGTATACTAGCACTGCCACTGACGCGTGACGTCATTGATTGAGTGGCTTCCTTTTCTTCTAACCACCCACATAATGGGCAGCGGTGGGTCCCTACGTCGATCTTGTGCCTCAATCCATTGACTTGCTCACTAGGAACCAAACGCGCAGCAGATGATTCAACTTCCACTGCATCTCCTCGTCGATCAAAAGCTCAAAAGACAGAGGAAAGCAGTGACTCTAAAACCGTTGAAAAGAAGGCAGCTAAGAAGTCTTCTCAGGTAGAGTACTACATTGCACCAGAGATGCCACATCTAATTTACTTTTAGCCAACGCTTTCTACCGCCGAGTTCAAATCAAAAGCCCTCCCTCTTCATGTAAATCTTACACACACACCTCCCAGCATTCTCAAAAAGGTTGAGAGCGATGTTGCGGTCACCGGCGGCCCAGAATCCGAGGATGTCGACGCAGCAGTAGTAGGGGACGATATCGGTTTCATTGAAAACCTAACTCTGCTACCAAGCTCTTTCACAACCGGAAGTTATGGATGGAAAGGAAGTAAACGTATAACTGTTGAATTACAAGGTGGGGGTGGCGAAGGCGGAAAGGAGAAGGTGCAAGTGATGCTGTCGTACGTGTCATATTGATCTAGCTCGGTTGTAACTCACGGTTTTTTAGGATCAATGCCACAGTCATTGGCAGTAAACCCGGCGGGAAGAAAGGCAAAGGCAATCGTTATGCAGAAGCTAAAAAACCTGAGGAAGATTCTGCAGAGGAACCCGAGGCAGACGAGAACGACGATGAACGATGACTTTTGTTGATTGATTTTGTATTTTATCACATGTTACAAGGTAGCTCTTTGTGTACACTGCTGGCTGGGTTGTGTTTCCTTTTCGCAAGGTAACACTCCAATAATTTCAATGTAATTACGACAAAATGTAAATCATTGAAGTTGATTGGCTTGTCGAGGTTGAGGCCACTCTTGAACCTCTTGTGTATCACGGTGTCAAACAATCTGGTTTCAAATAGGTCAGACTGCCCTTATAATTGGCGCTGGCAGTATGTCATCCAGGCCATCTCTCCTTTGTAACCACTGTACTTGCCCTAGATCGGATTGTTTCTCCTCAAATTTTTGTGGTATGGGTTCTCTTTTCCGTATTAGAGGACTGAGCCCATCCATACGTTGTTTCTGAACCAGCACAGGCTCGCTCGCCGCCGATTTGCGTTGGATCATGACGCTACTATTGTCATTGATCCTACTGATTCTACCTTAGGGAGCTCTGATCCTGCCACCGTTGTGTTAGCAGTAACGAATGCGATTGGTGTTGACGTCGCCCTGACGCTGCTGGTAGCCAAGCAGGTCTGGATTCCTCCCTCTTAAGCATGCGTCCTCGAAGAGTGTACCTCAATCTCGCCGTAGTATTTGATGGATCACCATAAGTTAATATGAACTTAATAGTAATACGAGAGATCACTCTCACTGGTGACCTTATTTTTCTCCGCGTACAAACGTTCCACGAGCCAATTTACGGAATAGGCACAGCTGCATATAACGGTATATGCCCTGAGATGTTGGAAGCAGTGGCTGCAGGAAAAATTCAAGGGATCAAAGAACTCATCACGCGGAATTCACGAAAAAAATAAACATGTGGTCAGAGTTTGAGTGTTCCTCCCTGACATACTGGATATATGTGTCATATAGATTATATATATATTTAACGGTAAAACAGCCTATTCAGGCCGGCCGGAGTCGTATCGGAGTTTAAAGTTTTAATAATAGAATATATCCCGATCAAGATTAGCGTTTGCCGATAAGCGCCCAACGGCAAGGTTGAAATATCTTGTCTTATTGAAAAACATTTTCATATATATATGTATGGCCAAACGACGCCTCAAAAACAGATAGCTTGACAGATTGAGCTATGATTCGGACTACGCCCTTCAGAATAAATTAATTTCTAGTTTTTACAGCCATTCAACAAAATTTAAGTTATGAATGCATAAAGCTCCATCTCGCATTCCAATTCGGCATCACATTTTTCTTCGCATGGAGTACCATATACACTTCTGGTTTATATATCAAGGAGGTGAGATCTCAAATTCACGGCGAACTTGAAAGGTTTTGGTATTCTAAGGTCCTTTCAGTAACAAGCCGCAAGATTAAAAATCTACGAAAAAGGCTCACCTGAAAAATAAATTATCAAAGTCTAGCTGCGGCGCAATGGCAGCGCCGTTTTTATCCAACGGCATGGAGATATCAACTGTAGCGATGATTGTCACGGTCAATAACCAGATCGTGCGATCGACCAAGTCCGCGCCGGGGCATCGCCTAGAAATATAAATTAGAAGCGAATACAATTAAATAATCTCAAATGGTTGGATCAACCTTCTTCCAAAACCAAAGATATAATTACGCGGATCCATCAACTTTTTCTTTTCCGAATCAGCTTCCATAAAACGTTCTGGCTTGAAGGTCAAGGGATCGGGATAGATAGACTCGTCGCGAAGCATCGACCTATATATCGCAAAGAAGACATCAGCCAGTGACAAACCGTGAGTTTTATAAAATGTACCATATATTTGCGATCACCTAGAATATAAGTCAAGATGACAGTCGCGGAAAGTAGAGATTCATACGCACTAGTGATTTTTTCCTTATTGTGAAACCAAGATATTCATCATCTTCCATAAGTTCGTGGGGGAGATCTAGTCAGAACCTCTAATGGTGAGGACTGGCATCTTGGTTGATTTTCAAGGTGTAATGTGCTCACTCAAAGGAACTGGAACGCCCCAACGCCAAGTCTCGTTCAAAATGCATTCCACTGATATAAATTGGCCTTAGTGAGGTTTTATAACTAAATGTACTCATACCGTATGGCAATGAGGCTCTGTCATTGAACGTTGGAAGTCTTTCAGTCCCAATGACCCGACTAATTTCTTCTCTGGCCTTCTTAAAGGCATCTGGATAATAAATCATTGCAAGGATGAGGTGTGAAACTGACGCGATGGTCTAATTGAAATATATTGGGTGACCTTTCCATAAATTCTGTCTGTACGCACCGTATCTGCGCTTGCTGCATACATGGAAATTGCGGCAAATTTTAAATCTGCTTCTTTTTCAGCACTCAGAGAAGAATCAGTGTCGAGTACCGAAGCACAAAATGATGGGGAAATGGTCCCTGCTTTCTGCAGACAAGGGAAGCATTGAGCCGCGGCGAAGCGGTTATTAGAGCCAAAGACGACAGACCATGCTCGCCTTGGCGTGTGCAAAAGGTCTTTCTACAAACGCCGTCATTTTCGGTTTCCATTCCGCAGCTTTCTGTTTGAATGACCCTCCAGGGAACCACGCGGGTATATAGCGAAGGAATGGGAAAATGTCAACAGGCCACAATCCAGGGCCGGAGCACAGTTTGTTCGCAAGGAGATCCATACACTCTTCCGCGAGAAGAAGATATTGGTCGTCATTGGATTTGGCTTGGTAGCCATATATGATAGAAAGTGTCAGTCCGCCAGAGTAACGTCGAATATGGCGAACATAATTGTCAGAATCTGTAAGGAGTGAACGAATGAACGTTTTTGTCCCCGCCTCAATTCCAGAAAGATATTGGGGTAAGATTTGAGGTCCAAGAGTTTGGTGCATGAGTTTTCTGCGTCTCCTGAAGGTCTCACCGTAGGTGGTGAAGGGGACCTAAAGTTGACTATGATTAAATTATTGCGAAGGATATATAAGCATAAATACCATATCTCCGCACCCGCATCTGTGACACACGATCATACAAGGTTACTTCTATACAAATTCTAAAGGATTTTTCTATACTTACAACTCTCCGACCATTACGAGTCGCGGTTTTCCTGAGTAAATCGCTCCTCTTTTATCCAACAGGTCAAAGGCAGCCTTCGCGGTGTTGATGAACACTATATCCTGTCCTAGGATATTGAGGTGGCATATGTCCCCTAGGGATGTTAAAGTCTGTAAAGGTGACAGTAAAGAAGAAAAGTGCATATCTCACCATATTTCCTTCCCCACTTATTTACCCGAAGCCAGAGCTCTTTGGCTGTCAGGTCTAGCATGTTCCCGATCAGGGGAAGAGGTTTCGGTCCTGGAGGTAAATTCCTGGAGTTATTCCGCCTCCATATGTGGTAGGTTAGTAGCAGAGCGAGCACAGAGAGGTAAATGATCGGGTCCATGGTAAACAATTGGAGCGTGCGATAGGGGTAGTGGATGTGAAAATTTTATAGTAGGGTGACATATATATATATATGAGCGGATTGCTGTTGACATGTGAAGTGCGATGTATCAGTGAGGCTTCCGACTCGGAGTCGGATTCGCAACTCTCGGGCCCGCCGAGTCGATCGGAGCGAGCCTACTAGTAGCAGTTGAAGTTTTCATGATGCATAACGTCATGGTGCATGAATCTATCGTCTGGCGTCGCAGGGAAATGGAGTGCATATAATGCATAGGCTCGGGGACCCCAATATGGAGTAGGTGGAATTTTGTTTGTATTGATGAATGGCGACACGCCACCAACTGCTTGCAATTTATTAGAGGGGTATAGTGTCTTGCACTTACTTCCTAATCTGGGCAATCACGTCCTGCTGATCCAAATGACCCAGGGTGAACAGCGCACTCGTCGTCGTTGTCCACAAGGGAGTGGCGGAATGTGGAATTTGCACCAACACTCACAATCTCTTTTTCGTGGATTGGGCTCAGGCTGACACCCGGCCCCTTACCAAATAGACGAGTTCCAATGTTTTCTTTGTATGTTTTTCGTCATAGTATGCAACTATTTTTTTATTGTTGATTCGTGTTAGTACCTATTCCTTCTACTATCTACCTATCCATCAACTCACGAAGATCTATATCACTCTCTAAAATGGTCTGTGCACAATTCTTTGTCTGGGGGAACATACGTGAGAAATTACTGAAAGTGAACTCTATTGTTACCTCCAATATCATTGCGGGGAATTATGTAGATAGGGTCTGGGCACATACTCGAACGATCTCATAGTCCATTGATTCACTCCTGAACGCAGCAGACAGTTTTGCACAGCTACTGGAACATCAAAGTCCTACGGTATCCACATGTATTTTTGAACGCCAGACTTATGGCGTCCGACGCCGCTGGCGGCGGTAAAGCTGAACTGGTGGCAGAAATTTCAATGCTAATTCAAGTTGAAATTATTCAACCTCCGAGTGACGAGTCGCCACATACTATAATATATATATGTCTCTGAATCCGTGTACTAGGCCACAAGTTACTTACTGGTATAGGACTATTTCACGCTAATACTGCAGCACCCGTGCGCGTGCGCGCTTGGCGGGATGGTAATCACATAACCTAAATATATTTTCTGACCTAAAAAAACACTGATGACAACTTGAATGTATGTATATACCAATGATCGATGCCAATAAGAATGTCGTCATAAGATAACCTCTATACTGAAAAAGGATAACTGAGGATAACTGGGATACGGAAGGTCCAAGGACCTAATACCTGGGGTCCGTAATTTTTTTTGAGGAGGTTAGGTCTAGCTATATCAAGCCACTGAGAATTATTTTATTTTATTTCTAGCCACGATAGACGGAACCTCGGAATACATGGTAACTATCAATAACAGGAGGCTCAGGATAGCGTTACTCCGCCACAACTTGCAAGGGTTCTTTTTTTAGCATTTAGATCGTGTCCTTCTGACAGGCAAAACCCTGAAGGACGAAGATGCCATGGACAAAGTTTTGGGGGTCCTGCTCGCAGCATGCACGATTAATAAAATACTAGTACACTTGACTCCCCCGACATTCACTATAATCAAGGAAGCTTGGATGGGCCCCAGGATTCCGGGCTTGAAGCCCACCCAAAGGCTTGTCCAGGAAAGCACAATGGTATGCTCGTATCTGCTGTATCCGTATTTGCCATTTGGACGTCATATCTGCTTGAAAAATTTGTCCTCATATCTGCAAAAAATGGACAAGGTTGAATCCGCAAAAACCCGGACAAGCTCTAGGTGAGCTTCCCCGGGACTTGCTCGGCTCGCGTTTAGTATCTACCAACAACACGCGGTCGTAACAATAGGGGATAAAAGCTCAGAGTAAGATCAGGCAGTGACCATCTTGGCATCTCCACCATGTCTTCCGAGTCTACACCCATAAAAAGAACATACCCTTTCTGATTAATGACAAAAGTGGGGCTGGTATCGGTGGGTTGACCCTTGCGGCAGTCATCTCAAAGAACAGCGATATCCTTGTTGATGTATACGAAGCCAAACCTGTAATCGGTGCAATCGGTGCTGCTATCGCCATCTGGAAACGCAGTTGGCAAGTAATGCAAGATTTAGGTCTCGACGAAGAGGTCAGAAAACGAAATATACCGCTTCCTAAAGAAGGAGGAAGAAAGTAGAAATTCTTTCAATCAATGTCTGAGAAACTGATGTTTTTATTCTGCAGTCATGGGACCCATTTTTCGGAAGGCCAATCAGAAGGATGTAGGTTTCGACTTTCACAACTGGTGATGCCATGTACGCGAACCTCTGTCTCTATTGCCTCCAACGATTGAGGTTAGATTCATGAAACAGACGGGCCCACCTCTCTCTCGCGACCGGTCCTTCTTGATATGCTGAAAGCTCAACTTTCCGATCGATGCACAACCCACACCTCGAAACGATTGATCGAGTACCAGGTGGAGGTGACGCAGTCCATTACTCTCGTGTTTTCCGATGGATCAACCGCTTCAGCTGACGTCCTCATTGGAGCTGATGGTGTCCATTCTCTAACCCGCGCTGCAATGTATAAAACCTTGGCGAGCTCTAACCCTGCTGTGGGATATGACCAATTTATCGATCCCATTTGGTCTGGAACTTTTGCATATCGATGCAGAGTTGATCTTGCAAGGCCTAAATCACTATATCCTGAACATCAGGCTATCTCACACCCAAAAATTGTAAACCTTCCCCCTCTTTCTCTCTTTTTATAATTCCATGACACTTTGTTTTCAGTGGTGCGGGAAAAACAAGGTAAAAACAGTTCCCAATTACATATATTGATTGACAGTGAATAGCACATAGTGTCCCATCCGTTTGGGAATATCATCAACTTGGTCTGTTTTTTTACGGTCGAAACAGGAGCAGGTACTCCGTACCACGGGGCATGGGTTACGGATGTCAGTCCGACAGAAGTTATAGATTGCTACAAAAATTGGGAGCCTGATTTACTTCAATTGCTAGAGGTGTGTTGTGGAGAAATCATTGTAAAGATATTTGTCATACTAAACTATTATCAGCACCTCGAGAAACCCAGCCGATGGGCAATTCATGTAGTCCGACCTATTCCTTTCAGCGTATTAGGGCGGGTTGCGCTCCTTGGTGATGCGGTGCGTTCTGTTCTATTCTTTTTTTTGTGTGTCTATTTTCGTGGTTCCTTACTCAGTTGTATTAGGCACATGCCATGACGCCCTATCAAGGAGTAGGTGGTGGCCAAGCTATCGAGGTGAGATGCGATCGCGTGCAACCCAATTGTTTCTTTCTTAATTGTGTATTTTACTACCGCTAGGACGCGCATATCCTCGGACATCTGCTTTCAATCAAAAATGCCGCGACTGACCAAATTGAAGATATTCTTCGTATCTATCAAGAAGTGCGCCTTCTACTAGCAGCGAAAGCAGCTGAGCGGTCACACACCAACGGGCTTTTTTTTTTTTTTTTTTTTTTTTTTTTTTTGATATCAATTTAGGTCTAGAGAGCGGGGCTCCAAGCAGACATTACAAACTTAGTGAGAGACTATAGCTACCAGGCGCCTAATGCCTGTTCCCTTCCCCTCCACCCCTCAAGGCACTAATGAGGTACGCCCGTAGCGATCCTATCCCCAATTAGCCCGGCAGAGAAACGCCGTTTATGAGGGCGTGGTTTGGTGTGGCGGGGGTGGCCGTCCTCGGATGATCTCGTGTTTGCGTATCAGTACTTGGGTAGGACAAGTCCTTCGTCTTTTAAGTACCCGACTGCGAGCAGTAGGTACGATCCGGTAGAACAGGCTAAAGGATTAAGTTAGTATGAAGCCGAATGTAGTGCGGGTGTGAAGGAGGGGGGATTTTGTGGGTGCAACTCGATGGGTGAATAGGTGGAGCGCCGACGTGGTATCTGAAAAAGGAGGCTTTTTATCTCATGTCGACAGGCTACTATGAATCTGCAGGTAGAGGAACATCACCTAGTTTCTTTAATCGCCCGGTTCTCCCTATGTAGCGTAGCAATTCCTTGATACGATCCTTGTCCGATAGAATAGCTCTTAGGTTCCTGGAGCGGTTTCCCAGTAGGCGATCCAGATCATGTCTTTCGTAATTATAGGATGGGCACTCAAAGAGGAAGTGTATAATTGTTTCTGCGACATCTTCCTGGCGTTGCCTCCAGCAGGAGTTGCATTTCTTTGAGTCGGATTTACCTATCCGGTGGAGGTAAGCATTGAGGGGGAAGTGGTTCGTTCTTAGCTGGATGATCAGACTGCTTTGTGAACGAGTGAGGCCTTCCTGTATCTTTCGGAATTTGTTGAAGGGGAAGTCCGGGTCTACGTTGTTGAAACGTTCCTTCCGAGGAGAGATGTTCCACTTTTCTTTCCACTCGGCTTTGAGCTGAAACATGTACTGGGTTTTCGCAATGCCAGCGCTGAATGGAAGCGGCTGCTGCAGGGTAGTGATCCCAAAGTTCGGTTCAGTTCGGTTCTTCAACTATTTTTGGAGAACCGAGAACCGAACTGAAAGGTTCCTGGCTGAACTGAACCAGAACCGGAACCAGAACCGAAAGAACCAGTTCTGTCGGTTCTGTTCGGTTCTAGAACCGGTTCAAACCGTCGAACTGATGAAAAAACCCTTCCATTGCCAATGGTAATTCATATTTATTTATTCATTACTACATTATTACTGGTAGCCTAATAAACTAAACTAAGGTGGGTCCAAACCGTGGTTGGTGTCTGACATCGTAGCTTTGTATTAGAAACAAAATAACTGAATAACTACCCCCAGGTTGCTGCCACTCATTCGTCGCTGCCATTTATTCATCCGTCGCCAGTCCATTTATTCATCATCCATTTCATTTTGCTGTTTGTTCGCTGTTGTCGTTCATCCATTGTACTCATTCGACACTGTTTGCTCGTCATCATGTGTCTGTCATAATTTAAGTACATTAGAATTAATTTAAATTTTTAAAAATACCTTCCAAGGGGTGGGTGGGCAGGCTACATATGTCGGAGATTACTCTGATGGTTCTAAAAACGCAGGTCAGGCTGTCAACTTGAAGATAACGAATCATAAAGTATCTTATAAGCTACAGCTGGCGTACCTTGACCCATGATGCTGCTTATGACACTCCTAAGTCATCCATTTGTTCGTCGTCCGTTCGTTTGTCGTCCTACAGGAGCGAGATAATTGATTGCCAAAGTAGAAACCTAAGTAGAGACTCGGAGGTCATAGGCAGTCTGATCGATGACGATTAAATACTTAAGGATACGATGGGTGAGGTTGAGCACTCACAGTACACCTGCGGCTTGAATAACTTGTACGCTTGCCGCCGCAGCAGCAGTGGGAACAGATAGTATGGGACCGGCGGTGCTTGTGTTGATGATCGATGTCGAGGTTGCTGGTTCAGAGCTTGAACCCAGATCGTCGTTGATGAACAATGAGTTGTGGTGAGCGGCCAAGGTGGGTCGTTATCATCATCACTGTGCGTTAAAATGGGAAACTTACTAAAAAAAGTTCTCCAGTGGTCGTTGGCATCGTTGGCGTCGTTGGTGCTGTTGTTAGCATTGTTGGTAGAGCTATGTAAACATATGAAGATGAGATTGTTGAGGTTCTTGAGGACAAATACAATTTCGTTGTCTTTGTATCCGGTTCTATGGGAGGAGGGAATTGAGAAAGTAAAAAAGAAAAGGGATACGAACCTCAGAATTCAATTCATCCATCATCTATTCATCCGTCGTCTTTTCATCCGGTCATTGTCTTTTCATTCGGTCGTCGTTCATTCGGTCATCATTCGTTCATTTGGTCGTCGTCTGTTCGCTCGGTCATCGTCTGTTCATTCGGTCGTCGTCCGTTTGTTGTCTATTCATTTGTTCATCGTCTGTTAATTCGTTGTCCATTCATTTGTTCGTTGTCATTTGTCTGTTGTAGTTTACATTAGAATCAAATAAGAATAAAAAAATAAAAAAACATACCCCCAAGGGGAGTAGCAGTGCACATTATCGTTGTGCTTGTTGTCATTATGTTTGTTGTCGTCGTCCGTGCCCGCCGCTGTCGTCCTGTGTGTTGTCGTAGTGCATTAACTAAATCAACTTGAAGAAACTTACCAAAAATAACTCCCTGTGGGGGAGTTGTTGGCGTCGTTGGTCGGTTGTTGTTGGAAGCTAAGTGTGCGAGAGCAATGAGATTTTTCAGACTCCGACTCCAAAAACATCGGGTCTGGCGCCTAACAACAATATTTTATAGATTATAAATTCATTTCTGCACAGAAAAATTAGAAAAAAATACTAACAGAAAGTTCGGTTCGAACCGGTTCGAACCCGGTTCTCAAAATCTTAGAAATGTGAGAACCGAGAACCGGACCGACAGTCCAAAAGTCCTGGACTGAACTGAACTGAACCTGAACCGACGGTTCGGTTCTTTCGGTTCTCGGTTCTTGCGTCGGTTCGGAACCGAACTTTGGCATCACTACTGCAGGGCATGTGGCAGATGCTCTACTGGCGTCGTTGAACCTGCCGCCGCCTTCTTTGCCTCCTCATCTGCCCGTTCATTCCCCTTCACATTCTCATGTGCCGCTATCCACCTCAACGTGATCCTTTCTGGTGTTCTTGTCGGCTCCGAATGTTCAACGAGAGACTCGGCTTGTCTAGTGAAATGCTCCACTAGATGATATCCTGAGATAGCCTTCTGGGCTCCTATCGACTTTATGAACGCCTGGCTGTCTGAATAAATGGAAATCGGAAGACGACTTATCCGATTCGATCCCCGCAACAACCACAGTGCCATGAGACCTCCCGCTACCTCTGCATCCCACACTGAGTATTCCTCGTCCGTCCCCAGGCGATGGCGCAGAATCCTTGAGGGCTCATGGATCGTGCCGTCCCTTGGGTAGTACATGACCGCCGCTCCCCCTACGAATCCATTCTGGCTAGATCCGTCCGTGAAGATCTTAATGCTTGCTTTGTCCTTCCGTTCGTCCTCTATGGATTGCTCCTTGCTATCCGCGATGACTATGTCGATGGGTAGTCGATAGCCTGGAGGCTTGGATGCTGCTGGGATGTCTTCCAGTGCTGAGGGGTCGATCTTGAAGATTTGAAGTAGGTGCTGGCTGTTAGTTAAATGCTTGGTCGCCGGCCGGCAATGATATTTCATGACCTGTGACGCTACTGGGTTAGTGGGTGGGAGAGAACATAAGCGGGTTAGGGCCCTATGACAAATCTTTTTGAGTAATAGATCGATGGGCAGGAGACCTGCGTGGGTGTCCAGGAGGTCCGTAGGCGTCGTCCGTAAGGTTCCTGTGATAGCTAGGGTAGCTATTCGCTGGAGCTTACCAAACTCCTTTAAGGCTTTGACCGACCCTGAGTTCCTCCTTTTGCCTGGCTCCTTGTGCGGTGGTGTGTACCAAACATCCAAGCCGTACGTCATTTTGGGTATCGCCACTGTAATATAGAGCCTTCGCATGAATTTTGCAGAGAGACCTGTAGCTGGCTTAGTTAGGCGCTTATACAATAGAATCCACTTGGTGGCCTTTGAGATCGCTTCATGAGTCTGCGCTTTCCAGTTAAGCTGACTATCCACGTGTATCCCCAGGTATTTGTAGGTAGCCTCTACTCTTACCACCTCGTCCTTGAGTACCAGATCCGGCGCGGCGATGGCCATCATGTGTCCTGGCCTCCTAGGATCCGGGATTCTCTTTCTGGTGAAGTGGGTGACCGCCAGTTTGTCGATGGCGAATCTAGAGTTGTGAGCGTCAGCCCATGCGAAGCCTCCTTCATTCCTGTTCATGAAGTTGGTCAGTATGGTGACGGTTTCTTCCAAGTTGTCTCCCTCCGCCATTGCCAGAGCGTCATCCACGAAGCCCAGGGACTCCTCCTCTGGGCGTTCAGCTATTTCAAGCAGGTCAGCATTATAAATTATATAGAGTAGCATTGAGAGAGGGTCCCCCTGTCCGATTCCATTTGAGATTTGAATAAGTTCCGAAAGGAAGTCATCGAATTTCATCCGCGTTCGCCTACCTGTTAGTAGCTGCTTGATGAACCTGACGTAGACTTTGGGTATCCGTCTCTTCCGGAGGTTGTGGATGAGTCGGTCTGTTACTGCGTTCGGGAAGGCTCCCTCTACGTCAAGAAATAAAACTGAGACCACTTTACCCTTCCTCCACGCAGACTTGACTTTGTGGACCAGCGAGTGTACCGCGTCGGTCGTCATTCGTCCTGGTCTCCCTCCAAAATGGCTGTCTGGCAGTAGGCCCTCCGCCTCGACCATATTGGAGATGTCGTTTGCAACTATGGATGTCAGCACTTTCGCCAGCGTACAGAGTAGAGCAATAGGGCGATGGGCTTTGGGAACCTGGTAGTCGGGCTTTCCTGGCTTGCGCAGGACCACTGTGATAGACTCTCGCCAGGTGTCCACATAATAGCCTAATCTGATAATAGCTCGGTAGATATGATCGATGTGGTCCTTGATAATGTCTATGGTTTTTTGGAGTACTATGTTGGGGATCTCGTCTGGTCCGCTGGCTTTGAACGGCGAGAGGGCCTTGACGTGGCGTCTTATCTGATCTTTGGAGATTGCGGTAGGGGTAGGGAGAGGTTCCGGATACCGATAGTTGTCTGGCACTGATGATTCCACTGGCTTGGGAGGGAAGAAAATCTTGTGGAAGACTTCCGCTTTCCCTTCGTTCGTGGTTACCTCCTGAATTGAGCCATCCTCCTGCTTAACTTTGAGAGTCGGGATGTGAGACTTGCCCCCATCCCCTACTGGCTCCCGAAGGTAGCGGTTGGCCGTCCAAAGGTCCTTGGCTGAGGCCTCTTCGAGGTAGTCTGCCCAGTGCTTCTGTTTCGTGTCCACTATTGCCCTTCCGTACTCTTGAGCCAGTGCTCTCCGTTCCTCATGGCAAAAATGGTGAGGTACAGCTCTCTGCTTCATTGCTTCACGACTTAGCTTGTTTAACCGTTTCCTCAGACTCTGCAACTCGCCGTTCCACCATCGTTTTGAGTGAGGGCATGGTTTACTGATCTGTATCCGTTCCTTGATGGTCGTCTGAATCACTTCCGTCAGGTTCAGCGCTGCCTTCTGGAGATCCTCGTCGGACTCGATCACCGCTGGCAAGGGGATCGCTTCAAGATTAATCAGTAGTCCTTCGCAGAAACTATCCCAGTTGGCCATTCGGTAATTGTAGGATAGTTTGGGTTCCAGCCGCTCCTGAGGTAGATCGATGATGGTAACTATTGGCGAGTGATCTGTACAGGGGGGTTGTAAGTAGTTGTCGACATCACAACGAACAATGGAGTGGACAAGCTCTGGGCTGCACCAAACGTTGTCTGGTCGAGAATAAAGATTGGTAACCATGTGTTTGAGGGTTGGGATGCCTTTCGGTAGGGCCATCTCCAGTCCCTCGTCTGCTACCATACCTATGAGGATGTCCGCGTCCCTTAGTGCCTGTGGTGTGAAGAGCCGCTCGTCGGTCTCGTCATCCCAAAGCGGGTGGTGCCTATTAAAGTCACCACACCAGAGCAGATGGTCGTTGACCCCTACTCCTATATTGCCCCGTTCTGCCTGCATAAACTGACGAAGTCGCGTGAGAGTGAAAGAGTGATTGCAGTCGTTATAGATATTAAAGATTGTTATTTTTCTGTTACCTGTTGCAATTTGGATTGCCGTGATGTCGTTGTTACCTGAAACATTAAGGGCCTTCCATGAATTTGACGAGAGGCCGCTGTTGACCCATATTACTGATCGGACCGTATCTTCCGGGTTGGCCAGCCTATCCGGGGGGAATACGCTAGTGAAACCATTAGGCGTCCGTATGTGACCGAAGTGAGTAAGGTAGGGTTCCTGTATTAGTACTATGTCCCAGTCTTTACCTAGCGCCCCGTTAATGAGGTCTAGATGGGCTTTTTGTGATTTGTTAAGATTAATTTGGAGTATCCGTAGTCTATTAGGCAGTGGTTCGATGTCTCTATTCATTGGGTAGAGTATCAGTGTCGAAGGGTGAGACCCCTGCATATAAGTCGTCAATGTTACTTAGCTGTGAAAACGGAGGGAGGAGCTGTTCTTGAGGTGTTTCTTCAAACGGAACTTGACCCTGACTGCTTCCTCTTGATCCATAGTGGAGGCCTGTCTTGTTGGGGACTCCCGGAGCGAATTGAAGAGGGCGCTGTCTGAGTCGCTGGGAAGGGGGCGCGTGCCTGATAATGGGTGCTACTGATCTGTATCTGACGCTAGCGTCCGATGGAGGGGGCCCTGCGACCCAGGTCCAGGGTTCCAAGGATGGGTAGTACGGTAGGTCATTCTCTGGATGCTTTGAATTATACTCCTTGCATTTCCTGATGAACGTAGGGCAGTCTCTGAACCAGCTGGTGTGATCATCCGCGTCGCAGGATCTGCAGTGGGTTGCATTGCTGTTGTCGCAGGAGCTCGTTCGATGTCCTCGGATTCCGCAGGTACCACAAATGTCCGTACTGGACATACATTCTGACGCTACGTGGTTCCATCCTTGGCATTTGAGGCACCTGATAGGCTCCTTCTTATGCTTTAGTAGTGATGCCAAAGTTCGGTTCCGAACTGGCGCAAGAACCGAGAACCGATAGAACCGAACCGTCGGTTCAGGTTCAGTTCAGTTCGGTCCAAAGATTTTGGGTAGTCGGTCCGGTTCTCGGTTCTGACATTTCTAAGATTTTGAGAACCGGGTTCGAACCGGTTCGAACCGAACTTTCTGTCACTATTTTTTTATAAATTTTCCACGCAGAAATGAGTTTATAATATAAAATATTGTTATTAGGCGCCATCGTTATTAGGCGCCAGACCCGATGATTTGGGAGTCGGGGTTCGAAAAATCTCATCAAAGGATTTTATAGCATGTATTATAAGTTAATCAAAACTCAAGGCCAGCCTCGGCTGTAGAATAGAAGAGAAATCATATCATATTAAATAAAACTAAGTCATAATATAAAACTACGTCAATTGTATGGCGCGTCGTCCATTTTTTTGTCGTCGTTCATTTGTTTGTCGTCGTTCATTTGTTTGTCGTCCTTCATTTGTTCGTCATCGGTTCGTCGTCGTTGTTTGTCCACGTCGACCTTGAGAAAACAAAATGAGGGTCTAAGTGACCTCAACCGGCCAACAAGTAAGCAATCGGTAAAAAGGGACAGTAACAAATGTTCCGGTGTGAAAGATACATTACATAGTAGCATAAAAAGGAATACGATACAAGCTCACCTCTATCCACCACGATGCTTGGAAATCGCGGTGGTACGAGTCACAGGATAATTCATACTTGAGGTATTTTGGAATGCTACTAGCCCGGAAAGTAATGAATTAATTGAGACAAGTTTTGTGTGGTAGAAACACTTACGGGGCAAGTACGAGTCACGAAACCTTCCCAAGAATGCTTGAACGAGATCAGAGCAGCGTCGTCGCTCGTTCATCGTCATTCATTTGTCGTACTTGCTGTTCTTTCGTTGTAGTCGTCGTTCGTTCGTTGCAATGGTTATTTGTTCGTTGTAGTTCTGTCGTTGTAGTTGTTGTTCTTTTGTAGTCATCGTTTGTTTGTTGTAGTCGTTATGCGTTCGTTGTAGTTATTGTTCGTTCATTGTAGTACATTGTTCGTTTGTTGTAGTTGTTATTCGTTCGTCATAGTCGCCGTTCGTTCGTTGTTCGTGGCGTCCGGTAAAGAATGGACTGGTTTTTGACAGGGGGAGGGGGGGAGGCCCGGGAGGGGGACATAGTAGTTTGTACTCGTAGTGGGCAGCTGTGGGCTGTGTATGCGGAATGGGACGGTGATGAATCCGCAGGGCAACTGTTCACAGTTAGCGCTGGTTGACCCGTTCGATGAGGGGATTCTTAGCATCTAAGTTGAGTGGTTTAACATGAGACAGGAAGGAGCGAATGGGTGTAACTTACGGGACGCACGAGTGTGCTCGCTAGGACTGGAGCCGGAGGGAGAGATGAGGAGAGATAACGCCTTGAGGCATCGGCGTGGTCTCACATTAATAGCTACACCCCCTTAATAGCTATACCACACCTATGACTCACCTACGCTATTTCAAACTTTGCTGCCGGTTGCGGCCGAATCATGTTAAGTTAGAGGCTGAGGC